>JALIZH010008264.1:0-10382 GCA_030522465.1 Rhipicephalus appendiculatus | reverse complement strand
CAGGCTAACGTTATCTTCCATAGATTATCACTCCGAAGATATGCGTAGTCACTGACATTCTGAATCAGTGCGATGACTGCGACCGGCACGTAAATGGGACTTCGAATGGTCGATCCGAATAAACTCTCCCTGAAGCTTGCGCGCGTTACAGGTTTTAAACCGGTCAGACATTATCTGGAGCACAGATCACGTATACCCTTGGCCAGGGCGCATCGCAACAATGAGCCAAATGGAATATTGCGATGCAATGTTAAACGCGTTCCCTGCCTACACTGCCCGGATCGTCTGCGTGTCCATTCAAGGTGGCTAGAAGTAGAGCAACAAAACTACCATGTCGGTCACTGTTGAGTAGGATCAACATGTGAGTTATCAATGTGAAACGTCAGACGCTATGCAACGCAAAAGGCAACGACGCTGGTCCAGGTGGTGTTGCATGGTCTGGAATGAATGACAGAGCGCACGACACGGACAAAGAGAACGACCACACGAGCGCTATTTTATTGCGATGGTAATTATATGGACACTCTCGGCGGATGTTTGCCGTCGCCGTCATGTCAGGGATACGTATATGTATATGTATATACGAGGTTTATTCAAAAAGTACGGGCCCTTTGCTAAATATTAAACATTTACGCGTCAGAATAACGATATATTTCCCCAGGGCTATCTGTTCATTCTTCAGCAAGGTGCTGATGTTATTGTTCTGGCTCAGTAGTCGCCTGCTTGACGGGCAACTGAGATGACACTGTCCACGAGAATCGTTGCTACCGCCAGTAGGGAAGTGAGCTGCAATTCGATTTTCGCAGGTAAAAGGGTCATTAGCTTCTCAAATTCATGGGGAGTTGTGCCTGGTTCATGAACCTGCAGTGATGAGTGAAGGAAAGGTAAGAAACAAATTGGGGGACCCTTAAGCTCCGCCTTTAAGAGTTGAACGCGATAGCGATATCCCGTCCCGTGTGCATACTCGACCACTTAGTGCATACTTGCCATGCACCCACTAAGTGGTGTTAAGAGAATACGCGCAGTAAGGTGTGTGCCTTTTGTAATGGGTGGGCGGTTTTTAACTACGAAATCGTTATGATAGTCCCATGTTCTGTCGCCCGATGGCAATGTACGCTTGTACCACGCAATATTACTGTATATTGGATGTTATATTGCGACACCTATGTAAAGGATGCTTGCGTTTGCGAAGCACAGTTATTTTCACTGCATTTCCAAGCAGAGGAAGTTATTTTGACTCATTTCCAAGCAGAAGCATGGGTTTGTGGTAGAACACCTGCTTGCCACGCAGACGGCCTGGGTTCGATCCTCACTCGGACCCGGAAGCTTTTATTATTAATTTTACTTGCATCTTCCTCGATTTTTCGGTCAAGGACAAGATTTTTCGCTCACAACCAACGACACCGATACCGACGCCGACACCGATGTCGATGCCGACGCCGGAATTTCTGCGAAACGAGCTCTTTAACGCTATCGCGTTAAAATGGTGCTGACACTGACGGACGCTGCCAGGTTTAAATGCACATAATACCCTATAATGTGGACGGGGGGACGACCGTCGCCGTAGCTCAGTGGTAGAGCGTTATTCGAAGGTCACTCGGTCGCGTTCCTCGGACGCGTTATTCGAAGGTCGCAGGTTCGGTCCCCGCTGGCGGCAAGTTATCTTTTGGTCCACTTGTCTTTCTTCAGATACATTACAATCACTTCTAATAACATCCCCTATACTTTACTGGACATCATTTTCTTTTAGTTCTTATTAATAAATGGGAAGTGGTAATATGAAAATCGTGATAATCATGTCGTGTACTGCATGACTTGCATGTCACACTCATGATGCGCTTGCGGCCGTTTCGCTAGCTTGATATAATAATATAATATCTGGGGTTTAACGTCCCAAAACCACGATTTGATTATGAGAGACGCCGTAGTGGAGGGCTCCGGAAATTTCGACCATCTGGTGTTCTTTAACGTGCACTGACATCGCACAGTACACGGGCCTCTACCATTTCGCCTCCATCGAAATGCGACCGCCGCGGCCGGGATCCGAACCCGCGACCTTCGGGTCAGCAGCCGAGCACCTTAGCCACTGTTCCACCGAGGCGGACTCGCTAGCTTGATAGTTGATACGCACCAAAAATTGGTTTTTCGCGACGTGACTGTATGACGAACATAAATGACAGGTTCTGTCATGCAAATCATGACATGCATTTCATGTAGCATGATCATCTCCTTGCTGGCTGCTTCGCATTACATCGATTCCTACAATGCGTGTGATCTGCTGGTTTTGCGCACATGACGGATGGTAATATGAAAAATTACGAGATCCATGTCATGTACAGCATGACTTGCATGCCACGCTCATGGTCTATTTTCCGGCGTATCCTCGCCGCCAGGTGGCTCCACCACCAAAATACAGCGCCATCTCTCGCACGGTGGCGACTAGGCAGAACGGCCCGCAGGACACGCCGGCGCCATGCGGCGAAACAATGCCAGAAGCCCTCACAAATGCTTTTCTTGCTAGCCGAAGCTTCCGCAGGCCGGCAAATGCCTTTAAAGGGGCCCTGCACCCAAATTTCACCCATGTAGTTTCACGTTGCTACGCGATCCTTGTATCGTCCCGAGATGAATGCAAAAACAATTTTGGAGATAGACGCTTTTGAAGTTTGAAATTCGAAATTGAAGCAGACGACAGAAATTGGCATACCCTTTCGTATTTCACTCACCCAGTGACGTGCCAAGCTAGTTTTCGCTGCTTCCAATCACAACGCGGCTGGCATTTTGCCGCACCGGAACCATGCAGCACGTGGTAGCTTTCTTGCCGCAAGCGGGTGCCACACTTTCTGGCGCATTCGGTTTCGCAGAATTTGGTACACGACTCTCTCGACAACTGAGAGGTGAGAACGAGGTCACAAGCTGCACCGACTGGACGGAATTTGAACGCGAGCTCCCACGAAGAAGCTTTGCGTCGTTACGTGCGAAGACACGCTGCCATGAGTTGCTGGGACGCCACCGAGACCGATACCACTCGAGGAGGGCCGCGAAGAGGGTCATACAGGAACTCCGAATGGAACGCGCACACACTAAAATAGACTGAGCTCTGTAGCGCTGGCAGGTTAAAACTATAGACGTTTCTCCGCAACGGTGCGCGGGCGCTGCCATGTTTGATCACGTGATCGTAACTGGCCTTCCGCCAGCCATTTGCCCTAGCCAACGCACTGGGCCAGCTTGTGTTGTGGGCCGTATCCCACAACACAAGCTGGAAGTCAACATGGCAGCACCCATGCAGACGCGACCGCCCACGTCGATCCGAACTCGCGCTTGCTACTCGCCCGTTCTCTTCACAGCAATAAATAAATGGTGAAATCGGCTATCGCCTCGAGGTCATCTCACGCTGGGGACAAAGCGTCAGGTATGTTCTGTATTATTGAGATTAGCTGTGTTTTTTAGGGATGCCTGCTAAGCCTTGCGTCCGAGAATATGAGAATGAATCTTGGGATCACTGCAAAATACCGACGAATACATTGCTCTCGAAGCTTCACGACGTAAATATAAAGCAAATAAATGCGTAGGTTGCGAACTTACGGGCCACACAGCGCAGGACGACGACGTCATAAGTTCGAGGCGGAAGGAAACTGTATCCACAGGTTCCGCCATGTTGACTTTTCCGGCGCTGCCGTCTGCTCGCTTTTACGCGCGTGCGCGCAGACGCTATGGGGACGCCGAGCAGACGACGCGACGCGGATGGAGACATTGAGCAGCGCTGGCAAAGGCCACGGCGTGACGACGGCCGCGGTAGGGGACGGCCACCGTGCGGTGGTGGTGCCATCTAGTTTTGATTAAACAAACCAGCTGCGGAAAATCGTCTATAGCAGCAGCAGTTGACCACAGCATAGGGAAATTCTGTGTATTGCCATATAGGAATGAATGGATTTTTCCTGATGCAGAAATGCAAAGTACGGGCCATTGATGAAGGCTGTGCCTTCCGTAGGCCGTTCGACAGCGCTACAGTGCCGCTGAGCACCACATATACATGAATTGGTGTCTCTTTCGCAGCTCTAACAATTATTAAACACATTACAATTTATAATTTCCTCACAGCCATGTACATCGTAAGCGTGCGCAGTGTATTCCTTATTTGCAACCAATCAAAACGAGCCGCTTCAGCTAAGTGATACCTCACTTCGAGCAGCATAAATCGATGTACGACGCTGCAGTAGGCGCGGAAACACGCTTTGGAAAGAAATTGAAATACGAAACGATTTCAATGGTGCCACAGCAGTCATCAGGGGCCAAGAGAACGGCCCATAAAAACGACATGCGTATTTTGGGGTGCAAGACCCTTTAACCCCTTTTCCTACCGAGTTATCTGGCCAAAACCTATACACAAATACCTATTTTTTTATCTGCCTATTTGATTCTACGTGTCCTGAAACAACTAAAAACACATTTCAAGGCGCTTTATTCGCGAGATACGCGCAAAATACTTTTCCGAAAAAAATTTTGCGGATGATTGGCTTCACTGCGCAGCGCCGCGGGAATGTGCCCTGACCTATCCTGTCTACTGTGCAGAAAACGTCTGAAATTTAAGAAATCGAGTGGGTGAAAGCAGACCTTGGACGCGCCCGTGCTGGGGTTGGCTTACATCTAGAAGGCGTCCTCTGCCGATACGTCGAGACGCGGTCTTCGTCCTAATCCGATGATTTAGAGAAACTGGTGCGGAGGGTAGTCACCGCGACATTGGTAGCACAACTCAAATTCTTCCCCACTTCACTAAACTTCGGCAAACAAACGCGTTTTTTGCTCATTTTTTTTTTTTTTTTTTTTATTTGTGAACGGAGCTGTTGCCTGCACGCTCGCGGTGCCCCACTCGCGTACCGAGGAGGATGTCATTCCAAGTCCTTCCTCGAGCAATATGCATGCTTTGAGCGCGTTTAAACATAGTTTTTTATTGTGCCATCTGCTGAAGCCGAAAAAAAAGAAAACGTTAGAATGAATCAACGTACATTGGAATGAATCAGGTTAGATAAACTGCGGCGACCCCAATTGCTTGTTTCAGGGTGGACGAGCCGCTAGTATTCGGTGGGAGTGGCGCAAACCATGTGGACGAGCTCAGCTCGTTTTCGGTAGGGGAAAGTATTAATGGCAGAACCCCGTCCTGCGTGGCCTACGCAACGGCTCCGTTGTTTATGCACTAAAGAACGCCGCAATTTTTTTTTTTTTTTTGCGCATAATTTACCTGCGCAAAGCGTCGTACAGGGGCCCGTGGCTTTTCTGGTGCTGAAAGAGGAGACATAGTCGGGGTTGTAGTTGTAGTGCTCCCGATACCATTCCTCGATCCACGGTTTGGCTTGTGTGACAGTCTGTCTGCTCGCGTTGATGGCAAAGCCGAAGCACTGTCCCACCGATTTGAACTTGGCTGCGTGTCGAGAGGAACCGGATGGAAATATGTGCGGCATTGAGTGACTGACCTTATTGGGTGGATTGATAGAGAGACTCAAATGCCTGCTCTTGGCGTATGTCGCAAAAAAAAAAAAAAAATGTCCAAGAGACCTGCCCATTCACACATGAAACTGCAGTAAGCTCGAGCTTGAATATGAGTATCCGAGGGTCCTTAAAGTGCTTTTGTTATGCTCGAAAGCACAAAAGTACCGTAAAATGAGGTTACTTTGTGACTGCAGGGGGTTACTTTGTGACACGCGCTCGGTTTTCTGTACTTTAAATCTCGCGCCACGACCAGGCGCCGCCGAAAAACTATCAGCCACCCAACAAGCTCGCCTGACATGTCCGTGCCACTTAGCAACAGCCGGCCAATGTTCCCACGCTCCGGAGCCACTCTAGACTCTGACATGTTCAATGGTGTTTTAGCGTGCATTGTTGAAGCACCGTAAACTTTGCGCGCTCGACCCGTCTGCACGAGAAAAACAGAGAAAACAGGTATTTACTTGTGATTGTTAATATGTAGGCTAAAATAAACTGTAATATAAATTTGATCAAGTCACGTCTGTTGAAGTTTATAGAAAAGGAAACTGAAATGTTGATACTTCGCGGGGTAACTATGTGACACGCCAATTGTAACAAAGTTAGCCCACTCTGCTTTTAATTTAAATTATATGTTGTTTTGTTGAAAGGGGGGAAGATGCTCAACGTCCCAACGGGGAAAAGCGTATCAGTTGCCGATGTAGAAGAAGCGAGCAAGACAGGAAAACCGACAAACAGAAAAGAAGGGCAGCTCTTCCTCCGGTATCAGAGCTAGACAACCTAGGAAGAGGTCTTCTCTTGACGACAGCCCATAAGAAAGCAGTGACGGCGATTGTACATAACGCAAATAGACTTTTGATGGGGTTACATTTTGCGAGCCCTTTTTTTTCCCCAATTATATCCAGCCAAAAACAACGTTGTCACAAAGTTGCCCCACACGACGGGGGCAACTTTGTGACAACTTTTAACCTGAATACAGCCGTTTGTAATAAAAATGCGGATTTGTAGAACATACCATCGTGTGAGGGAATGTTTCAGCAACGTTATGGCACTATTCATTCGCCTTTATGTTGATAATTGTTGAGTGAGAGAATGAAAACGTACGAAATCTGTCACAAAAGTAACACCATTTTACGGTATTGAAAACAGTGGCTGCTTCGACATATTCCATGAATTTTATTTATTTATTTATTTATTTATTTATTTATTTATTTATTTATTTATTTATTTATTTATTTATTTTGCAAAGTACGGATAGCCCAAGAAGGCTGTGCGCAGGAGTAGGGATGCAGAAATGAAGCAATACTGAGCAAAAAAAGCCGTAACGACATGCTACACACTGAGTACTTCTCTGCTGCAATAATAGGAACACTTATACCGTTAATCACAATAGAACATAACTACTCTAACTATTATTTTGCTTTTGTTTTTGTAACTAGGTGTGATGGTGATTTCTGGCCAAGTGAAACTGGTTTCGAGGCCTCCAAGAAAGGGCGCGCACTTCGCTGTAGAATGAAGTGGGATGCGCGGTGCATTCTGCAGGCTGCCCCGAGTGAAGCTCTTAGCATTTCTAGCGCCTACGCACGACACACACACACACACACACACACACAAAAAAAAAAAAAGGTTTAGGCAACACAGTGCGCTGCATCTTATTTTCTTTTCTAGTCCCCTGGCATGAAAACGTTATTCAATGATGGACACTAACACTTAGAACACATGGCACTGCATTCGTTGGCTATAGGCTTTAACCGGAAATGTTGTAGAGTGAAACAGGTTAAGTACAAAACGGAAATGAGCCGGAATGTGCTCCTGCTTCACAATGGCATATGCCTAGGTACCCATCATTCTTTAAAAGTTTCCGCTGAGGCGAGGCTATATACTGACTTCATGGAGTGCGAGTGCTGTTCAAGTGTGGTGAGCTTACGCCCTACACCTCCATCTGCACTACGAGCACAGACACTAGAAGCTTCATTCTATACTAGACTGACGGCATTGTTGGCAGCGCTGAGAACAAAGGAAAGCTTGGCCTCGGCCATAATTTCTCTGCTTCAGCTGATGGGTACAGTGACACCGTAAATCACAAGCATTGATTCAGCATTACACTTTATACCTCACGCTTTCTCTGTGCTCGGGAGAATGGTTTCAGGTACTCATGGGTGGTGGCACATTAATATATATGCTGTGTCTCCTCTGTTCTCAGTGGGCGACACTAAGTTAATTAAGCACACAGAATTGTGCTAAGGAGCCCTCCAAGAGCGCACGCCTTATTGTGTTCTGTTTGTGGTGCTTTTCAATTGGCGTCAAGCGTCAAACTCACTCGTTATCCGGGCTTTGGGGTTATCGCCTTTACTGTAGTCGCACTGTTCGGCGAAGGCCTGCGCGACGTCGGCCAACTCGTCGTCCCACTCCTGCGGAATAACGCGAAATATTTTTATTCTTACATTTTCTAAACACAAATGATACGCCTATACGCCAAATCAAATTTATCATCCAGCTGCTTCATCACATCCTACTATCGTTCCTCATGCACATTAACACGGTGACAAAGCTTGTCACCGCTCTCTATGATCACGTGACAACTGGCACAGCAGCTGCAAAGCTGCCTCGTAGCACGTCGAGCAAAGCGCGAGCTGCCTCCGAGCACAGCGCGTCGGAGAGCCTCCCGCGCGACGCGCTGTGCTCGATGCGCTGTGCTACGAGGCAGCTTTGCAGCTGCTGTGCCAGTTGTCACGTGATCATAGAAGGCGGTGGCGAGCTATGTAATAGGGCGGAGCATAGGCGCCGCGACGTCGCTACAAGCGCCTCAGTATGTGGACAGCGCATGGCCCTGTTTACAAACATGGAATAGGTCTATAGTTGGAATAGGGGCATAGGCGTACGCACAGGGGCCATTTTTAGACGCCGACCAATGGCAGGCCTCTGTGAGGCACGTCATCGCTTCATTTTTATCTCTTTTTCTTAAATTGTGGAGCTCATTTTTTTTTTTCTTTTTTTCTTCAGAATCGACCAACAAAGACGGGGTGGGGAGGGAGGGGGGTATTGGGCAAAAGCTTGGCCCACCGTAAATAGAGACCCCTACGCACGCTTATGAGTATGGGACAACCATACGCAATTGACGGCTGAATCAAAGTGAGCCTGACGTTAACGTTGTGTTTGCTTGGGATTTGCCTGTGATTTTGTGGGCACACGGGGAGGGCAGAAGGGGGGCCGACGCTCACCAGTTCGTACATGTCCTTTGCCGGCTTGTAACGAAACTGCTTGCCACCTGCGATCCGGGAACGGTAGCTGTTGTGCACCTGCAGTGCTGCGTCCTTCACCGCCTGGCTCAACCCAGTGAGTGACTTGTCGAGCTTGCAGTTCGGGTTCGGACCCTTGCAGGCCGTGTGTATGATACCGCCCGGGAGGTGTCGATACTGGGGCAGGCATCTGGACGGCTGTGCGCTCACCGGGTCCAGGCGGAAGAATGTCGCCGAGAAGAGAGCCACGAAGAAACCCGTGATGGCTTCGAGTTGACGCATGGCGCTCGGCAATCGGTTCGGTTTCGCGCTAGTCGTGGCGTGTACGGGAAGTGCACGAACGCGTCGCGTTCTGCGGCGACGGGGCGTGTCGACTAGAACCACGCGGGGCGCGGATACACGCGCAGCACGAGGATGACACCGGCAGCGACGACAAGGATGAGAAAGTTTGCTTGCTTGCTGGCCGATCCCCCTGAGTGGGTAGGTGCCAATCATACAAGGAGCATCATCATCATCATCATCGTTCCTTATATCTGGCTCGTACCACGGCCGCGTGGCCGTGCTCGTACCCACTGCGGGGTTAAGTAAAAGGCAGTTGTTGTCATTGGTCCAGAGGGCTCGTGTCGTCGCCGAGATTCATCATCTCCGGGTTCCGACAAGGGTGAAGCCACCGACTCGATTGGGGAGGTCTCTTGGCCTCTTTTGTCTTGTCCCTCAGGACTCGAATAAAGTTCTTTGTATGTATGTGTATGTCATTGGTCCCACTCAGATGGCTCATGCCCACACTGGGGGATTGGCTAAGAATTGATAATATGTATTTTTAAAAGTATCTTGAGTATTCATTAACCATAAACAAAAGAAACCCCCCAAAAAAAGACATACATAAAAAGGTAAGATAACAGTTTATTCGTACATTCAGATCAGACAGTTTAATTGCTATCCCAAATAGCAGTTAGAATAATGAAATAAAAATAGCCCAAATCATCTTTTAAAGATTATATCATTACTATTATAAGAATTTTTATGGAAGTAGGAATTTAAAGTCGTGTTGGGTGTGTTCAGAAAAGAACGACAGTGCATGTCTCCAGACCAGGCCCGTAGCCAGAAAATTTTTTCGGGGGGGGCACCGTCTGAAAACCTTGAAAACCCCCCTATTTTCATTATTTTTTGTCGGTAAAACACCCCCTCAATCCGAATTTCAAGGGGGGGGGGCGGCCCCCTTCCCCCCCCCCCCCCCCCTGGCTACGGGCCTGCTCCAGACGTATTTTATTATCACCGAAAAAAAATCACGCCATATGCACGAAGTGAATGATGATGAGTGGGCGAAGCTCAATCGTTTTCATCCACGGCAGAAAGAGAATGTGTGGTCTGGAACGCGCTTATACTTCATGGTCATCAGCGTCATCGTCATCGTTATCGCGTGTAGTGGGTACATTCCACTATACTGGAACGCGCTTATTCTTCATGGTCATCAGGCGTCATCGTCATCTTTATCACGTGGAGTGGGTACATTGCACTATACGTGGCCACCTACCTACCTACCTACTACTACTACAGAGGAGGGACAGACCCACACCCTAAGGAGCTTCGCTCCTAAAAAATGCGTTTTGCTTTCCCCGTCAGCAGGGCCACAGTATTAGTTTCGTGAGAAAATTATTTTGCCTT
>JALIZH010008263.1:0-100015 GCA_030522465.1 Rhipicephalus appendiculatus | reverse complement strand
GGCACCTCCTTGAAATGGTCATTTTTCGCTATGTATGCCATGGCGAAAAAAAATTTGGGGGGGGGGGGGGGAGGGGGGGGCACGTGCTCGGTGTGCCACCCCCGGCTACGCCACTGCCTGCGGCGAGAGCGTCCAGGCGGCCGACGGCAATGGCGGCCAATTTCCAGGCAGTCACAAAGCACAGACGAGCTGGCGCCCAAGCCGACCTCCGCGGTGCATTTCGTGCGTGCGATATATACAACAAGATCGAGCCTGTTGCCAACAAGCGCGATGCGTTTCGCGCAAGCGACAGGTACAGAAGATTAAAGTATGATCACTTACTTGTGAAATAACCCAGCGCCGATTTCTGCCCAGAGTCAGATTGAAATCATGGGTCCGATAGGCCTTTGTCTTCTCGGCCGCCATTCCCAGCCGGTGTCGACGCAGTGCCGTTGCTACGCCGGGGCACCGTGGCCGGAGAAATACAGCGCGGCGTCGCGGCGTGTCGAGACCAGCTCCGAACTTCATGGGTGCGGCGAAACGTAAAAGCAGCACCACACGCTGATCCACGCATACGCGACATACGTGTTTATCCAAGGCACCGCGGCGTAGTTTCTAAATCATCGAACTCTCCGAGCGCGACGCAACCGCCAACGCGCCTCCATGAAAACAAGTGAGAAGACTGACGAAGAGCGAGGACGACGGTTAGTTTCCTTGACAACGGTTTGCACACGGAACGTATCTCCCGCGCGGTTCATCCCCTTGGTGCCTTTGGAGACTAACTGGTTTGCACACGGCACGCATCCCTCTGTGGTTACTCTTTCAACGGTCTATCCGTTCATCGCGTGCGCTTATTGGGCTCCGTTACTCCTCATTCGGGTAATTTTGCCTTAGAGTGAAGGCAATGTAAACATTGAGGTTCATTGTTGGAGTGTATCTGATCCCCGTTTCTGCTATAGTGTGACGACCCCTGGTGTCTGTGCGAGCTTTTCGTATAGAGTCATAAGGTGCGCTTCTGTCGCCTCGTCAAGGGTATTGAGTAAACCTATGGCGAATAGTTTGGCCGTTGATGTGTGCATCGGGAGTCCTGTGGCCACTTTGTATACGTGTCAGACCAAATGTTTCGACAAGCCTTTTCTGACGATGGTAGGAGAAGCTATGTTAGAGTACATATATAGGTAACCGTGCTTATCCCGAATGCCTGAATCAATCGGTATAGGAGGTATTCACTGAGCTCTTCCCGGCAGGCGGCGCCAGCGAGTGCGCCGCCATAGCCGTGGTCCGTCAGCGATCCGGCATATGACAGCGTAATGTTTGATGGCGCTGCACCTCACTAACCCGTTTTCTTAGAAAAATATCAACAAAACACATGCTGCCGGGAACTTTGGTAGCGGTCCGACGATAATGTTCGCGCGCGGGACCACGAATATGGCGACTGTCGTGCTAGCGACCCCTTCCGGATGACGTCACGTGAATACCTCCTATAAGTCCGCTTCTTTCATACCCGCATGTTTGTTGCTGATTCTCATTATTAGCGGCTATGATTGTTGCACAGAACTTTCAGTTTTTCCGATGTTTCCGAGTCTCTGCCTGTATTTTGGACAAGCAGGCCAGTATTATATGCTTAGGAACTTCTGGAGTGGTGTAACCACTTGCATGCACAAGAATTTTGCATTGTTCACCCTGTGCGTCATGTGTACATCAAAGAGTGCTTAGGACGAGGTGTAGGCGAATCCTCTTGTATGGACATAATCCTGAATTGTCATTACTGCTGTCTGAAGTCGTGCTGAAGGGGGGATGTGGCACAGTCGCACGCCCTGAACTGTAGGTCCCATCGCACGTGGGTTTCCGCAAGTTCCTAGCCTGACTTCACTATCCCACCGGCCAGATCACAAACTAAACGGCAGGAGCTCGTGTGCAGGCGACTACAAGCGGGCTCCTTTCCAACCCTAATACTGTACTTCTACATCTATACCACACTACATTTACACCTCAGTTCAAGCTGTGCCGAGCCCCCATGGGCCGATCTCTTTTACATAATATGGGGCTGTCCCAGTATACATATGCATGGTAGCCCACAGGGCTTGCAAATTACCACGACGCAGCAGTGGGAGGCCACGCTTCACTGTTCCGACCCTGACGAGCAAGTCTGGATCATGTGGTGGGCAAAGTCGCCCAGGCGCTGGTGCTCCTGTCCAGCTAACCACCGTCGCCTCCCACAATCGAAGAGACCATTTTCACTGGTTTTCAACAAAACATTTGTCCTCCCCCTCCGTTACCTCCGGTTAAATACGGAGCGTGGGCTGCACATGCATAGCCGGACAAGGCAGAGTTCGCAGCCGTTCCTGCATTGTGTTATGGAAGATATAAAATACGGGGAATCCACAACATTCTCGTGAGTTGCTAGGTGGGTCATCGGCGGCTTGAGTACCTTTCTTTCGTGCCCAGGGTGCAGCAAGGGAACTTTGTTCTCTTCGGCTTTCTTGCCGCCAGCGAAATGCCGCGAACAGAGGCATGACAACTGCGACACACGAAAGTTCTTCTGATTGACTGAACGCGGAGTAAGCGGATAGCACGTATACGAGCCGTCTACTGATGTCTGTCGAGATAGTGCGTGTGCCAGCACTCGCGACCGCGACCTCATGATCAAAGCTCGTCGTTTCTGCTCGAGCGTCGCACCTCCCCCCACCCCCCCTTCCTTTACCAGCGCCCTCTCATGCCCCTCCCCCCCCCCCGACGAAAGACGGGTGGAGCGTGTCCTCTGCGCTTCAGGTTGCTTCGATGGCAGGCCTCTCAAGTGGGCCGACGTTAGAGAGTTTTTGAACAGGGGCGCGGAAGGTTCTGGGGCCCCAATAAAATAGCTTTGAGGCCACTGCGCGCTGCGAGACCAAAACTGCGTTTGAGTTTTGTGTGGGGGGACGCTACTTCTCGAATTTATCGGGGGCCTCAAAGCATGGATCAAAAGCTTTGCGTCAGACAAAGAAGGTGGCACCCACTGAAGCAATAGCCTTCAGGTAAGACCAAATTACCCGGTTTCAGAGAATGGATGAGATTAGTAATTAAAATATGCTGGCGTATTGTATTGGTCTCTCATATTTCACGTAATCAACAAAGACTGGCCGAAGATTAGCCTATGTTTTCATGATCAGTTGTCGATTTTGAGTTCGTAGGCTCATCCCAGCTGGGTGACTAGAAGTTGGACTGTCTTGGCTGACGACGGCAAGAATGTGTATTCAAAGAATCGATGGAGATTACTAGCGAATTCGTTGCGACTGTACCTTGCAAATTCAAATTTTAAAGAATACGTGTGTCGAAGATGATTTCTGCCGCAGCTTCTTATTAATATTCTTTGTAGTTTCCCCTTCGAGCATGTGAAAGTTGTAAGAAATCAGTGTGAAACCTAAGTGGAAGAGTCTTACCTCCTCCTTGACCCAGAGCCAGCGCACGCGAAACGCTTTGCCGCGATTTGAAAACTCCATGTTATCGCATGCGCCCTTCGTGCGATGAAGATAGCCGGCTCGTTTCATCTCTGCTTTTGCTGCGTGCACCCCCAGCGCTCGCGCTCTTTTATAGCGCGTAGAACATACAATGCGCAGGGCGATGTTATCAAATTTGACTTCATGCTGAACGTGACGGCGACGGCAAGAACTCGCCGATTGTCCATATAATGGCTGTCGCATTAAAAAAAAATGTTTTAGCATTACTTTCGCTGCCGCCCTTGTCTTTCGAAATAATTGGATGAGTAAGCAAAACCATATATAAAGGGACTAAGGTAAAGGGCTTGGTGAATAACTGCTAATTGTTTGAAGAGAAATACTAATTGGTAGATGACGAAATTACATTCTACAAGAACCGAAGACACAGTATAACCATTTTCACACACTTTTTCTACAGGAAGGCAGCCCATGAATTGAAAAAAAAATTCGTGCGGCAACGTTCCAGCTATAGTTGGAACGTTGCCGCGCGAATTTCCTGAAACAATGGTATCCATTTTCTGCAGCTACACTGTTTTTTTCTCTGTAATGTGATGGGGTCTTGACGTTGACGAAGGCAGCACTCAGCGTGTCCAAGGTGAAAGTCTTTATCTGGCCGAACTTGTGGCCGGGAAAGAGAAGCTCAAACTACAGCAAGCAATGCACGCTGTACACTGATATCGGAAAACTGACCGTCGGCCGTCGATAAATCTGAACATCGCTGGAACGCACCGTCGTTTACACATCACGCATCGAACTTTCCAGCATAATCACTGATGATCGCGCAAGCTCTGAAATAAACTTGGCTTTTCGCGTTCTGTGCCTAATCTTAACAAAATCGTCCCGAACAACCGCGAAGCTTCCCGAACATTGCGACGCGCTCTGCGCCGAGCGTTGATAACAGCTCTTGTGGCTGAAACACGAATACATCAAAATAGGGCAATAAACGCGCGTGGCGATAAATATACGTCACTGCAATCGTGGCAATTCGGTTGTATTCATTAAACGTTGAAATAAAGTATGTTACACATTTTATATACTTCTAGTAAAAAATTTTCCTAGGGTGCCCTAAATGAAGCTACGATATGGATAATGTCATCGTGGTAGCAATTATATGGACATTATTGAGGGGTTGTTCCCGTTGGTGTCGTCATCATGTTCCGTTGTGATGAAAAAGCACGTGGGCCCAGGATCATTTTAATAAATCACACGACAATCGTTTTTACACGCAACGCATACAATGTACAGAGGCGTTAACGGGTGAAAGCCATTTTACATGTACGCGAACTAGAAAAGGAGTTCTGGGGCGCTATGCAGGATGGCCCGAGCTTGGCGAAACTCGGGATCTTTCCGAGCTCTGGCGACACCCCCTTTTGAACGAGCCAACAGTACGAAAAGGTCAGATCCACCCTTCAGCGCGCGCAGCGTTCCATTGGTTACGATGGAACGCGGCGTCACGTCAAGGACGGTCGACAAAATTGGGCGGTATTTTTTAACCAGAGGCATCATCTTTCATTTGTTTGTCGTTCCACTGAGTGCAGAAGTGCACCCATGCAATAAAAGTGCCAGAAAGGTTTACTGATGATATTTTTTAAAGGCAGGGGCTGTTTAAATTCGTTTTGAAGCTTTTAATGTCTGTACTAAGTATCCTTTAGAATAATTAGCATGGTAGCCTCTGAGATTAGCTCCGGCCGAGCACCTTAGAATATCGCGACCGTAGCTAAACCCGAGGCCACGTGTACAATCATCATGGTCAGCCTGCACATTCTTGCACGTTGCTCGACTGGCGCGCGCCCTCTTCATCCCTTCATGGTGTGCTCGCTGCCCGAGGACGTGCGCCCGGCTGATTAGCTAAGTGGCTGGGCGGTACACCTAGCTAAGTAAGTAAAGAGATGCTATGAACAAGCTAATTAAGCGAAGGCATGCTAACATCGAGCTAATGAAGCCATACCTTACTAAGACCATGCTAATGAAGCCATGTAAGCTATGACCGTGCTAATACCAGGCTAATTAACGCGACGTCAATTATAAGCACGCTAAGTAAAGTCATCCAAATTAAAACTTAATAATATGATGCTAATCAAGATCATGCGAATTAGGTTTATGTTAATTAGCTGCATACTAATCAAGATTATGCTAATTGCACCCGAGGTAATTATTGTCGTTTTAATTGAAACCTTACCAATCAAGACAAAACTTCAATATTTTGGTAATTAAGTCCTGCCTAATTAGTATAATCAAAATTAAGCTGATACGTTCTTTGCTTCGAAGCGTATACCGAGCAGACTGAGTAGACGACCGACTTAAAACGCTGGAAGAAGCTAGGTGATCACAATTAAGCTCCTCTATGGCTCCAGCCTTGCACAAGTATAGTAAAGGCTGAGGAGGAGGAGGAATAAACGTTTATTGCACGAAACGGTATCGCGGTGCAAACCCCGCGTCTACCCTAGGTGGGAGGTCTCCTCATTCCAGGAACCCTCTGGCTTTCGCTGCCTCCTTGGCCCTGGCGACGAGACGTCGTTGTTCGTCCAGGTCCTCCGAGGCGAGCTTGGCCTCCCACGTTTCGATGAGGTGTTCGTTTGCTTGATCGGCGTCACAGGCATTCGGTGAATGCGATGAGTTGGTGTTTATATTGCATGGACACGCTAGGATCATGTGGGGCAAGGTGTCAGGTACACCGCAGACTGGGCACAGATATTCGTGCAATGTTGGGTACAGCCTGTGCATGAGTATACCGTGTATGTAGGTGTTGCTCTGAAGTCTTCGCAGTATGGTGCTGTCCTCTTTGTTGAGCTTTGAATGTGGTGGTGGGTACTCTCTGCGTTCCAGCCTGTGGTGTTGTAGTATTGCAGAGTAAGTGATTGGTACGGGCTCAGCCTCCGTGGGTGTAGTCCTGGCGTCTGGAGAGTGGGAAGGTATAGCCCGGTAGGCGTGATCGCGGGCCACGGCGTGTGCCGCCTCATTCCCCTCCAGCCCCTCGTGCCCAGGAACCCATGTGACACAGGTGTACGGCATCGGAGTGCTTCGGCGCTTCAGTATCTTGACTGCTTGGGCAGACACACGACCTTTAGAGTAGCTTCGCATGGCTGCTTGCGAATCAGTAAATATGACACCTGCATCCAAGCACGTAGTGGTGGCAAGTGCGATTGCCGCCTCTTCTGCAGTTTCTGGGCGTTGGGCGCGAACTGTGGCAGATGCGAGCTCTATGCCCCGAGAATCTACGACGCTCAAAGCGTAGGCGTCTCTATTGGGATACTTGGCTGCGTCTGTATATCTGGCGTCCGCATCTTGGTTGTGATTTCGTCGCAGAACATTCACTCGGGCTTGCCTTCTTTCCTTGTGATGCATGGGGTGCATGTTGCGTGGAATTGGTGCAATGCAGAGAGATTCGCGGATGTTTGGCGGGATTCGTTCTTTTCGGTCCGTGTTTGTGTCGGCTATAAAGGTGTCGCCGTAGTTGAGCCGCTGAAGCACTGATCTTCCAGTGGGCGAGAGCTTTAGCCGTTCTAGTTGACTAGCCTTGTGTGCTTCGGCTAGTTCCTGCCAGGTGTTGTGTACTCCCATCTTGAGAAGTTTTGCAGTGGAAGCCGTGAATGGGATCCCCAAAGCGATTTTCGTGGCCTTACGAATCATGGTGTTGAGCTTCTCTATCTCTGCATTCTTCAGCGCGAGGTAGGGAGTGCCATAGGTTATTCGACTGCTGAGGAGAGCTTGCATCACACGGAGCGTGTCTTGCTCTTTGAGGCCGCTTCTACGGTTTGCAAATCTCCCTGACGAGATGCGTTAACTGCGATAGCGTGCGCTGTAGTCGAGGGAGTGTGGCCGCCCCGGACCCATCTTTGTGGATGTGGAGTCCCAGCACTCGTAATGTTTCCACTTTCGGGATGGGCTTTCCGTTTAGGGTGACGCTGGGATCGGGTTCATTGTAGGCGGCTGGCCGTCCTCTCGTTCTGGACTTCAGGATGAGGTGTTCCGACTTCTCGGGAGCGCATCGAAGGCCGCATTTTTGCAAGTACCTCTCGATAGTATCTATCGCTTCTTGTAAGTGCATTTCTTGCGTTCCGGTATTGGATGCCCTTGTCCATAGCGTAATGTCATCTGCATAAAAAGCATGTCGTAGGTCCGGTATAGCGTCGAGGAGGCTGGGTAGTTTGATCAAGGCAATATTGAAGAGCAACGGGGAAATGACCGAACCCTGCGGAGTACCTCTGCTCGGTAGTCGGAAAGTGTCGCTGCGGAGGTTGTATATTCCCACTGTGGCCGTGCGGTGCGTGAGAAAATTCCTGACGTAGTTGTATACCCGAGACCCGCAGTCCAGGTGTTCAAGATTGGTGAGGATAGCGTCGTGACTGACGTGGTCAAAAGCTCCCTTTATATCAATGGCTACTATTGAAGATTTGCTTCTGGTGCTCAGGTGATCGATGAGGTCTTCCTTGAGCAGAAGGAAGATGTCTTGTGTTGATAGGTGTTGCCTGAATCCGAACATTGTGTGCGGAAAATGTCCCTTGTCCTCGAGGTACGGAGTTAGTCGGTTGTGTACCATGTGCTCGAATAGTTTTCCTACGCACGAGGTAAGGGAAATGGGGCGCAGGTTCTCGATGCTGAGGGGCTTGTTGGGTTTTGGGATCATGGTGATCTCCGAATGCTTCCAGGTTGCCGGTATTTCTCCGCTCTCCCAGCATTCATTGAAATACTGGAGTAGGGCTTCGATTGCCTGCTGTGGAAGGTTGCGGAGATGCTTGTTGATAATTCGATCCTTGCCTGGGCTGGTGTTTCTGGTGAGTGCAGAAAGTGCTCCGCAGAGTTCAGCCTGTGTAAAGGGTTCATCAAGTTCGGGGTTTGGTTTTCCACCGTATGCTCTGTCGTGTGCCGTCGTGGTTATGGGTGGGTCTTCGCACAGCTTCTTCTGGACCTCTCGAAGGAGATTCTCCTCTGATCCTGCATAGTTGTGTACCAGCCTGCAGAGGTTTTGCCGCTGCTGCATCCTTGTAGGACCGTTGCCGAGGAGAGCGCGAAGAATGTGCCACGTTTTCTTAGTGCTTAGAGTTCCCCGTAGTGCGTCGCAGAATGCATACCAGTTCTGTCTTGCGAGCTTTTCTGCATATTCCTGTGCTTGTTCAGTAAGCCGGGCTATTCTCTTCTTGAGTTGCTTATTCAGCTTCTGTCTCTTCCATCTCCTGAGGAGAGATCTTCTGGCTTCCCAGAGATGGAGGAGGTGCGTGTCAACGGCTGGTGCTTTCTCGTTCAGCTGGATTCTTTTCGTGTGACGTTCCGCCACGTCGAGGACCTTCCTCATCCAGTCGTCTATGTTATCGATGGTGGTCTCAACATTTAGGGCATCTCTGAAGGAGTTCCACTCCGTTATTTGGGCCGTGCCAATCCTGGTGAGTTTGCGAGTGTGAGCTACATTTAACTGGACGATGTGGTGGTCACTGCCCAGGGTTTCTGGGAGACAGCTCCACTCTGCCGAGCGCACGTTTAGCGTGAACGTGAGATCTGGGTTCGTGTCTCTGGAGACACTATTCCCTACCCTTGTTGTCTGGAGTGGATCGTTCCACAGAGTCAGTCTGTGCTGCTGAGCAGTGTCGTGTACTCGGGCGCCTTTCTTTGTAGTGGTATAGTAGCCCCAAGCCGTGTGAGGGGCGTTGAAGTCTCCCATTATAACCACTTGGTGACCATCGGCGCGTTTCTTCAGTTCTCGTACTAAGAGGTCGAAGTCTGGCAGTTGGTCTTTTGGGGGGACTGTACACGCTCACAACAATGAGTCTCTTGTGCGATTTCCTTTCCGGTATTTCCTTTCCGGTATTATTTTATATGCAAAGAAGCTGCTGCTTAGCGTCCACCACATGAAACCTTTGACAGTCACACCGGTAACATGACAGTCACGAGTTGAACTGGGGCCTCCTCAGAATCAACGAGTTTGTACCCGAGTTCACGCGTCAATAAGTTTGATTGACAGACGCCCGCGGCGAAGATCGGGTCCACCCACCGCGTTTGCGCTTTCCAAGGAGCAGTGCTCACGCCGCAACGCCAGCGAGCGGCATGATTCATCTATCAGCTTTATCGCGCAGACTGTGCACACACGCGCGGAGAAATAAAAGTTACATCATCACGTGGCTGCGATGTCTCGCATTCAATTTCACCGCGCTCACGACGTACCACTCACAGCCGCGTTGCCGCAATGATGCGAGCGCCCCTGGTGACAACCTGTCCGTATATTTATCCGCAATATTTGATAGAAGCGAAACGAGCTGCACGAGAGTGTAGCGCGTGCACCCTTGTTGCCTTCGAGAGTGGAAATTTCCATGCTGCGGATGGAACGAAAGAACATGCCCGAAAGTGGAAGAACGCCCACGAACACGCCTGTAGGAGGCGCATTGCTGAGTTGGCAAAAAGATAGCGCGACAATCACGCTGACGTCGCTGCACTGTTGAAATGTGGGCTGAGTGGCGGCGCTGACGTGTTCGCACGCGGTGTTTCTTTGATTACCGCCGCAGATGCCCCACATGCGTTTTTGACGCCACGCTCGTTCATGTAGCCGTTTTTGTCAATGCTGCTATCACGCGTTCCGCTCTGTCTTTGTGCCATGACCGCCGCAGTGCGAGCTCGGAGCAAACTCGTGTGCCCGAGAAGCTCGGGCCATCCTGCATAGCACCCCTGGAGAAGTCTGTTTGTCTATCGGGGTGCTTAGCGCTCATGCATCCCGAAACTCGCCGGTGTATGTCGTTGTCGTAGCGGTCGTGACAGTTGTCGCGGCGGATGCGTCGCTGTGTTGTCCGGCGCTCCAGCACACCTGGTGCGGTTGCCTGTGATGGCCACGTATTACCACGACGCCATACATGGTCGGACGAGTAGCAGCGCGATAGAGCAGGCGAGATCACGATATTGCGAGATTAAGTTACGCGAGATTGGATAAAAAAAAACTAACTGCTAGCCTTGCTTCTTATAACATTACAGTTTGTTGCTATAAATTTCATTGCTTTGCCATGCCGGCGAAAATGTGCTTTTGTTAATATAACGCAAGCCTTTAATCTCAAGTTCAAAGAAAACTGTGATTAACATATACAATAATTTGTTTTGCGGCACAATTATTTCTTCGTAATAACCTTCCCGCGCCTGTCGAGATGTCTTGGTAAAATGGCTGCTTGTCTGCTGCGCTGCCTACTGCGGAATACCTAGCAGGTATTCATATCATTATCTTACATGCTATCTACTTTTCCTTTATGCGGCCGTGGTTTCAGTAAAAGGTTTTATGGGTGAAATGGAGCTGAATTGTTATGCGCTGTTCTTCCATTGGGAAACCAACGGATAAAATAGACAAGAACTTTTTTACCACGGAAATGCGCCTGTGGTTTAGCATCTGCGGAAAGTAATATGAAGAATGAAACTGCCCGGAAATGCATAAAGTGTGATTTTTGCCAGCACTAGTTCAAAAACCTGTTTGTACATTTGCAGTTGCCACTGCGGCAGTACCCAAGAGGAATATAAAATCAACGACACAAGTCATCCTGATTATTGTGCTCAATTTGTGAGTATTTTCCTGAGAATTCTTTAGTATCTTCTTCGAAAATATCACATTTCCTTTCGCGATATGAAAAAATTGGCGGATCCCAAGTACCATGGGAATCGATGTTATGCGAAGCATGCGGAGGCAAGGTGACTGGGTAGTGGGTTGTAATTTTTTTATTGAGCGAGACGTTACGAAATGACGCTAAAAATATGTACAAATGCTGTACGCACAGACGTATGTTGAACCGTCGCATATGTTCCTTATAACCAGTTGTTTACAATTGCGTAATGCCAACAGAAACATGGGTATTACCAACACCAGAAGCGGTAAGCTGATGCTTGTGCTTGCGAGGATGGTAGCCCTGGATAGTGCTTCGTGGACCAAGTACGGTGGATGGCGCTTGAGTATTCAATTGACGTTAACACGACATGACGCCTGCCTCATAGGAGTACATATGTAATTTTTATAAAGTTAGACAGCCAGCACCACAACCACAATTGACGTTTCACCAACATTACGCCTGCATAGGGTAGGATCTTTTCCCAAAGCAGTTTCGAGACCGGACGTGGCTCTGTGGTAGAATAGTTGATTGCCACGCAGATGCTTGGGTTCGATTCCTGCTGGGACCCTGATATTTATTATTTGCATTCCTCGGGTCAACGCTGTGGACGCCAGTTTTTCTTAACGCTCTCGCATTTAAATTACTAATGCCTGCCCTCGCCGTTCCTGGGTAGATATAAATTGTCAAATACCTGTGCTGCATACCCGCATACCGCGGCCCGTGGTATACAGGTATGTGCCACACGTGTCTGCAGGAAAGGGTTTGACGACGTACGCGACAGGATTTTCACGTTATTCATGTCATGACTAGCCAGACATATTCGTCAATACCTCTTACCCTCCCATACAAATTTCGGTCTACCGCAAGTTAAGGAAGCAATCACGAGAGCACCCATACGTAGGCGGCTAGATAGATAGATAGATAGATAGATAGATAGATAGATAGATAGATAGATAGATAGATAGATAGATAGATAGATAGATAGATAGATAGATAGATAGATAGATAGATAGATAGATAGATAGATAGATAGATAGATAGATAGATAGATAGATAGATAGATAGAAACGCAAGAGTGCTTACAGTAAGCAAAGAAATGTTCGCATTTAAAAAAAGAGACCTGGTCAAATTGCTCGGCAATAGTATAGAGCAAATTGTGTAGGGCTATAGGGAAATTGCTCGGCAATTCCCCTATAGCAGGGGTCTCAAACACGCGGGCCGCGGGCCGCATGCGGCCCGCGAACTTCTCGCTTGCGGCCCGCGGCCTGCACACGACTGTCTTCGCCCCACTTTTGTTTTAATTTTCATAATAAGCATGTGCGTGAGCAATACAGGTATGACGGGTCTAAAGCGTCGTTTTCGTGAGGCACCATATGTCGCCATATGTCGAAGCGTAACCGCGAAACAAAAAAAAACAGTCATAAAGATTCGGCGTCTAGAGCAGGGCTGGGCAAAGATACTTTGAAATACGATACAAGATACTCGGGCAAGAAATATCGGAGATACAGATACAAGATACTTCCAGAATGAATGTATCCGATACTATACTTCCGAATTGTATCTTAAGATACTTCGATACATTTGGAAATTTGCTATTATAGAGCTATATAATTACGACTCAAATACCTATGTACAGAAGTGTTTGCTTGAAAATGTCTTAACTGCGACCAACTTTGTTTATTTTAATGAAATATCTGTTTGAATCCCGAGAGTTATGTTTTTCTTGCTTAAAGTATATTAGTTTCATTCCGAAACAAGTTATTGGCATTTGTTTACTTGACACTTTTGTGTTTCATGGGTGTCGCTGCTCTACTTGGCGACCAGCTAGCGGGTTGCCATTAATTGCAAGAACTTCAATAAGAAGCCTCCGCAAGATGGCACAAATACAAGGTGCAGAGTCTTACCTTGTCCGTAAGCGTTCATAGAAGCTGATCACCCGACAGCTGCAGAGCAGCAATAACGCTGGCAGCGATATTTCTTGTGAATCATCATGTGAAGACGATAACTATCGAGTCAGTGATCACAGTTCTCTAAGGATATAAAACTGCAGTGATGTTTCATATTCTACCTATCAACTTGCGTAAACTCTTCGTTAGCAACATCTTTTACTATTTCCTCTCTGAGAGAACTTCTGCCGCCCAGAAGCTTCCCAGATGTATTGTACGTGGCAAAAAGCGTCGCAGGATATCACTTCTATTTACACTATTGCAACTTCTAGCCTGCTTACCAGCTTTTTTGTAATGCACAAAAAAAATGACTTTACGGGGACCTAAAAAGGGAAAGCGAATACACCTAAGTCAAATAGCGAGGCAGTTCAGTAATAAAAAATGACTAAGTGAATAAGCATACATGTAGGGTGTTTCACGTACGTAGAACCAAATATAAATAAGCGTTTAACCGTGACTGAATAAAACCAATGGCATATGGTTTCTCGTAATGTGGCGCTCGTTATGGTATTTTTTTATTGAGCTTAGTTGGTTGATTAACCATGGTCAATTATGCAACATTTTTATTATTCACTTTAGGGCAGAGTGCGCTTGGTCACATCGTAGAACACATTTAAAAACGACCGATGCAATTGTTTTTTGGCGGCGTACATGCTGCATGGTGAATATATTTTGGCTTTTAAAAAAAGCACGCGAAATATCAAATAAAACCACGTGACTGCGTTCATGCGCTATCGTACTGCAGTACTCTTAAACAGGCGTCGAGCGAAACAACTTGAGCGCGGACCGTCAGCCTGTCGCTAGTCAGGGACGATGGTGTTTCTTTGCCGTGTGTGGCGGTCAGAAATGGTGACGCGCGGAGCCGATGCCCAAGCCACGGCCCCTTATTTCGCCGCCGTCCGCTCGAAACACGTCTGAGAGCGCTGCAGCACAACAGCGTACGGGCGCAGTAACGTGGTCATATTTCTCCGGCTTTCTTTAAACGCCGGGAAAATCACTACGTAGCGTGTAATTTTCCACAAAAAAGTCAGATCTGGCATTTTAGAATGCCCTCTAAAACGCAAAGAAACGCACTTGGCCCCAAAATGAATAGCAGAAATGTTACATCTCTCATCCTAGTTAAAAAAGTAGGCGCAATATAAAGATACCATAATGAGAGCCACATGGCAGTAAACACCATCGTTGGTTTTATCATAGTCCCTATGGTTTTATTCAGTTGAGGTTAAGCACTTCTTTGTATATATTTGGTTCCAGTTACGTGAAACCCTTTATAAACACGATACAGGTGGCACCCCTAAAATCTAGGAAAATAAAGCATGATGTATCGTCAACTTAGGTGTTAAAGTCAGACAAAAGAAAACTCAGTGCCCACGGAAATTAGCACTAAAAAGGGCTCGTGGTGACGATGACGAGAAAACCGTAGTACTTGATATTATGTTTCTCAAATCCATTTTCTAACGTCTTTAAGATTTTCCGTTATAATTTCCATTGCTATAATGTAAACTCAATTTCACTGTTTTATTAAATCGTACAAGCAGAATTTTTGTTCCTGAAAGCACTAGGCACGCTCAGATTATTTTACCTTGGCCCTAACATCGCCTGAACAGCAAATTCACATGGAATATAGATATTTAAATAGTAGCAATGACGCAGTCAATTAAATATAAGAATAAACAAGAGAAGGAATAGAGGAGGAGGTTACAAAAGATTTATTACAGTCAACAAACGGACAAAAAAATTGGGGGACCCTTAAGCTTCACCTTTAAGAATTGAACGCGATAGCGATATCCTGTCCCTAGTCCGTACTTCAATCCCTTAGTGCACGCTATGTAATGCGTAGCATGCTTTAAACCACGAGCAATTATGCGCGGTAAATGCGGGAAATGTTTTCGAAGTTGCTATGCACCCACCACGTGGTCTTATTATGATATTCACATCTTCTGACGCCCGATGGCTATGCACGCTTGTAGCACGCAATATTACAGCGATATTATTACATGTTGTATTGTGACGCCTGTATACAGGACGCGCGTGTTTCCAAAGCATGAAAGCATTTTCACTGCAATTCCAAACAGAGGAAGTTATTTTATATGATATCACAAGCAGAAGCGTGGCTGCGAGGTAGAACACCTGCTTGCCACGCAGACGACCCGGGTTCGATCCTCATTCGGACCCGGAAATTTTTATTATTTATTTTATTTGCATCTTTCTCGATTTTTCGGTCACGGACAAGATGATTTTTCGCTCACAACCAACGACGCCGCCGCCGACGCCGACGCCGACGCCGACACCGACACCGACGCCGACGCCGACGCCGGAATTTCTGCGAAACGAGCTCTTTAACGCTATCACGTTAAAACTGCACAGAGGCCTAGGTAATGCGTGGCATGCAAACGGAGGACAGCAAAGAGAGCACTTGTGCTAACAATCAAGCTATCATTAAAAAATTTCTTGCATATTAAGCGCGATGAACAAAGGTACAGTACTCCAAAATATCATCTGTTACGTAAATGCTTGTTCTATTGCATATAGCATCGACACCGGTGGAGCGATGGTTGTTAGAATCTAACTGGTATATAATCTCATAGTGTGCGAGTCAAGCTTACATCGAAGAGATCTGTCAAATCTGTGTGAAACCAGCGAGACGCAAAGCAACCACATTCTTGCATTTTAAATGCGAATGCATTTCTTAGTCGGGCTATGTCAGGCATCCGGCATTGACCGGCGGCGGCGTCCGCGCGCCGGCAGGTGTAGAGTTCCTGTATATGCTACCTTTAGGTAGCAGAGTTGCGCATGTTTTACAAATGCCGCTAGCAACCATGCATTGCGGAGAAGCTGATGCACAGGCCACGCCTGGAAAACATGGCCGCGCCGCCGAAAGCGGTTGCCGTTCACCTAGAATCTATCAAGTCACCGTCGTTGATTCTGTAGCTCGTCAGCTACGAACTGGTGCTTTCATTTGCTTCAGATTCATGTGCTTAGAGGCCAACTCCGGCGATTTTTTGACCGTGTCAGGATAGGTGCTTTTATGTTCCTGAGACACTCTTGTCACGCGCCCGATAGCTGAAATGCTCAGCAAATTCGAAAATAATTTTAATAAGCACAAAAGGCGCAATACCGAAACCGAAACCCAACCGCGTGTACTGTCCAAGTATGACGTAGTAGTTTGTTACGAACCGGAAGTCGTGCAAGACATGCTGGTCCTGCCGGCGCGGAATATCACACGCTCCTCCACAGAGAACAGAAAATCGCGCGCCAAACCAGCGAAGCGCCGGCCAAACACCGTCGCCTTGTGACCAGCACAATATACACTGTAGCGGCCAAAGTTGGCGAACCCATCGGCTGCGTCACTTCCGTCGACCGGCAAACCAACACGTCACACACGCAATGTTGCCAATAATTGTGGGAAGCCGGGTGGGCGTTTGCAGACAATCTTTAAAATTCATTCGCAAACAATCAGCGCATGTCTCAAGCTTGAAATTTGGCATAAATGACGGAAATGTGCAAAGGAACGTACCCAGCGAATTTATTTGAGATGCATTGACCTCGAAAAACCTCCGGAGTTGGCCTTTAAGCTTCGACAGCAAAGTATTTACGTCGATTCAGCACCGTTTTCGAAAAACGTACTGAAATAATTGATGCTGTAGGCGTAGCAAGTGGCCATATGGGCGCTCCCGACATCTCGAAGGACATGTATTACGTGTTTGTCAGTTGTTTTTCATCCTCCATAGCTGGCGCCACTTTACTTGGCGGCGGCGGCGGCGCATGTTATTGGGCACTACGCTAGCCTTTGCGTTGTCGAATAGACTAAAAAAATTGGCCGCGTATCTGCGTGCTTCGCCGCAAATGTCGTCGAAAGACGATAGTCTTCTGCCGGCCGTACTACACTGTTTTGCCTTGCCTCAGACAGCGCTTTCTCTATGTTGAATCGGCCGCATCTGGCTGGCCTTGATAAAATAGAAGAGAGAGAGAGAGAATAAAACATTTATTTGATGTTCTTCGAGAAGATCGGTGAGTGGGATCCTTAGTCCGGGATCCCATTGGCGCGGGCCGCTGTCCTTGCACGTTTCACGAGGGCCTCTTGGGTCTTCGGATCCGAGCTGGACAGAGCTGCCTCCCACCCTATAATGTTTTGTTGTGTCCTGGGTTGCATAGGTGGGTTGTGTGGGCATTCCCGTACCATGTGGTACAGGGTGGCTGTTTTATTGGCGCAGAACCTGCACTGTGATGCGTATGTGTCGGGATCTATCTTGGACAATATGTATGGGTTGGGGTAGGACAAGGTCTGCAGGCGACGCCACGCTACCTGAGATTCCTTGCTGAGGTTTGGCCCCGGGGGCGGAAGTTTCCGTCTTTCAAGTCTTTGGTGTTCCAGAATATCTGCGTATGTTAGCAGCGGGTCCATACGCATAGCCGAGGGTGGGTGCGATATGCCGGGGTCGGAGGTCCGGAAGAGTAATTCTCGGGCCGAGGCATGGGCGAGCTCATTGAGGCGCTGCGTGAGACATGGACGCCATCTGGCAGTGCTGTCGAGAAACATCACTTTGTGCAGAACCCAGCAGCAACATATCGTCGGCCGAGGGCTTTTTCGTGCATAGCGTTGCTTTTTGAGCGCAGCCTAAGAAACGCTGGGGTCTTCATAATTACGTATCTATGTATTTTCTTATAAAGAAACATACCAGAGACTACTTATTTATTGACATTGCTCCTCAGACATGCGTAACATTTGCTTTTTGATCGACAATGTTCACAAGTATGAACAAAAATGCTTGTGCAAGATGGCTGGGCGCTCAGAAAGTGGTTAAACTTTAGCCGGGTGGCTGAATCGTGTGACGTGCCGACAAACAGAGAAACAGACAGACAGACCAAAATTTCTCCGTTAAAGTATCCCAAGACTATCGTCTTTAAAAACGCTTTTGTACTCTCGTGGCACAGTCCCGAAAGCAGGTGTTTCTTCTTTCATCGCCGGTCGTTGGCACGCCAGGCATGTCGAATGGCGATCGCCGACACGCTTCGTCGATCGACGGCAGGCTTAAGCAAGTCGCCTGCAAAAACAAAGTGCGGCTTCGCCACATAGCTATGGTTGCTAGCCAGGCAAGATGGCGGACCTATGCGCAACTCTGCTCCCGTAGGGAGCATATTAGGAACTCTAGGCAGGTGTTATCTCTCCGCTATCACTCCCTCTACCATAGCAACAGCTGCGGGCGCGCGCGCTTATCCTCGCCCCTAGGAACCGGAGCAGGTGGGCGGAGTAGCGGAGAGTGAGTGGAGAGGAGGAGCGCGCTCTGACGCGTGAGGGCGCTCGCATCGCGGGAGCTCGGCGGAGCTATATATATAAAAAAAAAGGAAAAAAAAAACAGAAAAAAAAGCAAAAAAAAACGGCTCTGCGCCATGCCCCAGACCGGGCTGCAGAAATTAGGCGCCTTTTTCCTTCTTCGAACCACAACCACCATATATAAATGGAGTGAAGCGCGCGCGAAATGCCTTCGCATTTCCTCACGATTCCCTTCGGGCAGGTGGGGGGCATTTTTGAGACTGCAACGAAGCACCACGCAAGACAAACTTCGATAACGACACTATAGCCGCATCCTAATTTGAGCGAGACGCCGTACGCATTGTAGTACGCAGCACAGTACCGTGGCTACAAACAAGGTTCATGGCACCGACATCAGCTACAAAGAAAGAAAATATGGAGAAACAAAAGGTCGGCTGCACGTAGACGTTCGCGCGCTTGTTTTTGTCGAGATGGCTCGAGCGCCATCGCGTGACTTTGCTCCACCAGTAGAGACGCGTATAGACCTTTTAAGGCGAATGCCTTTAATGTCTCATGCTCAAGCCCGTCCGGTGTCCGTCCGGTGTCCGTCCGTCCGTCTGGTGTCCGTCCGTCCGTCCGTCCGTCCGTCCGGTGTCCGTCTGTCCGTCCGTCCGGTGTCCGTCCGTCTGTCCGTCCGTCCGTCCGTCCGTCCGTCTGTCCGTCCAGTGTCCGTCCGTCTGTCTGTCCGTCCGTCCGGTGTCCGTCCGTCCGTCCATCTGTCCGGTGTCCGTCAGTCCGTCCGTCCGGTGTCCGTCCGTCCGTCCGTCCGTCCGGTGTCCGTCCGTCCGTCCGTCCGTCCGTCCCGTCCATCCGAGCTCTGGCACGGAGCCAGGTGGCCGCCGGGATGCGCAAACGGGCGCTGGTCGCGTCGGACTCTACAGCGCTCGCTCTTTGCTTGCGTAGCTTCGCTGTGCCCAGCGTTTGCAATCATTCTGACCGACGCCGTCTCAATGGACACAGGCGTTCACGGAATACACCTTCGAATTTACAAAGGGCCCGCCAATTTAAGCGCTGGAACGCTATGGCGTTTGCACTATGCACAAAGCGCGAGAAAATACTAACGCGTGCGAACGGAGGAAGATTAGTCTCGCGTCTCGCTGCGACTCGCGGTAAAAAATTAAAAAAAGAAAACACGCACACATTCGCTTTGTGTGTTATCCCACTGAGAGTGTAAAAGAAAAAAAGACATGGCATAGTCAGTGGAACGGCGCCACGCTTTCGCCGAACACACTTTAGAATGTACGAAGTGTCCTTCAATTTTTTCTTATGCTCACTAGAGCACTCTGGCAAAAAGGCAAAGGAATATCACTGTCGTTAGCCTTATTGAGGTGGCTTAGTGGCAGCAGTATCAGCTTGAGAAGCAGAGTTCAGCTGACGTTTGTTGTTTCGCAGGGTGGCGTTTTTATAGTAGTATCTTGTATCTTAAAATACACGATACATTATTCAATGTATCGGAAATACAGATACAGATACTCGTTTTGCGAGACGTATCGCGATACAGATACAAGATACCCAAAGAGTATCTAAGATAGTATCTAAGATACATGTATCTTCGATACTGCCCAGCTCTGGACTCTAGAGTTTATTAATACTGACCCCAGATCTTCTTCAGAAATAACCCTTATTTGAGATATAGAAAAGGTTTTTTTTTTTCAACGGTATGGTTTGCTGACGATGTGTGCAAGCTAACCCCCTGCCCCCCCCCCCCTCCCGCTCTTACCTGACCCGGCCCTTGGGGAGCTAAATTGTGTGACTGCGGCCCGCCGCATGAGATGAGTTTGAGACCCCTGCCCTATAGGGAAAATAGAGGCACGCGAAGTTCGGCGGGGTAGTACGTGGCCTATTAGTCTTCTTTCTTTCTATCACGTTGCGCAACGCTCCCTCCCACATTTTCTTTCCTCCATGCGGAGAGCTGCCCGTGTACTTAGATTTAGGTGCACGTTAAAGAACTCCAGGTGGTCAAAATTTCCGGAGCCCTCTACAACGGCGTGTTGCGACTGGTCTGCTGCAGGAGCCGACCAGCGGTTAGCGTGGTGCTGAGCGGAGGTGTCGAACCGCAGGCCCATGGACGTCAGGAGCAAAGAGCCGTGGAAGTGAGCGACTCGTGAGGAAGACACTTAACAGAAGTTTATTTACATGTCGTAAGACGACAGGAATGGTCCGACGACATATTTGTGCTGAGCGGGAGCTCGATGGCTCGTTATATACAGTTCATATCCCTAGTTAGGGAAATACTTTAATTAGAACTGTCCAGTCACTATACGAGTGACTATTTGAAGGGAACGTCCCTCCGACTCACATGGTCACCGCCTCTAAGAGGGCGTCCACCACGAGATAAGAGAGAAAGGGGAACTTGTCCCTTCTTGAAAACTGTCAAGTTTTGACGAATAATGGCAGGTGTGGTTGACAAACACGGTATCCGCAGCGAGGGGCGTTCCCCCAGTGTTCAAGATTCAAGAAGTCTGAAAGACTCTTTTGTGGACGGTTGGCACAAAGCCTTGCAAACGTTTCGTAACAGGCGTCTCTCATAATCTTATCGTGGGACGTCAAACAATCACAATTATTATTATTATTATTATTATTGTTATTTCGGGAATTGGACCTACACCGACGTGCGCGGTTTCTAGAAGCTCCACATCTGTCAAAGCATAGCCATTGTCATTACAGGGCATATTTTGTCCATGCGGCGACGGGCAATGAGGACAAAGCTTACTTGCTGAAGTGCTCGCACGAGTGCTGCCGGCCCTGCTCCTGTTAGTAGCCGAAGCGTGTCGATTTCCAGTTATGCTGCGCTTTCTAAACAGTTTCTTTGATTCGTCCACACGAGAGCATTTTTCGCCGTCGCAGCAAAATGAGCAAAGGCGCAACTAAACTCAAGATAAATGACAGAACCACGTCTCCATGCGAGTCTCACACACGCAAGGCAAGTGGACTCGGTAAATGCTGCGCGTGTTCAAAATAACTGCACCATGTGCTTTTAAATAGCCGGAATACTTTATTGAAAGTACAAGTTTCGATTTTAAAAAAGTTCATTTGAGGCAGAAATACGTCAGGTTGTGCACCATCCGAGATAAATGGGCTTGGTGGTGCGTCTGTTGGTCTCGAAAACCTGGTCTTCTTGGTTCAATGAAACTGCGCAAAAATGTATGCGGCACTGGATATTGTTACGGAAGGCTTTATCATTCCAAACATGCAAAAAACCAAACTTTGTTGTTTATTTTTCATTTTACCCTACCCTCTGTCCTTAATACGGAACATGATGGATGTGGCGATTACCGCGGCAAGAACGCGCCTCGAATGTCCTCAAAATTGATATCGCAATAAAATTTCCCCCAAGCCTGAAATAAGTCAATTTTGCCGCATTGTTTTGGAGAACATTGTGAGAGCACGTTGGGGTTTATGTGCGTGAGAAACAGACAACTACAGAAAGCAATTCCTTACAACGGCAATGTGCCGCAGCAGCCTTATTGTGCCCGCTACCAATTTTTGCAGGCCTCTAGTTGGGGGCGCAGCGTAATTCATTTCAGAGTTTGCTAAACTTCTGCATTTCTTTTATTTCAATATGCTATTCTCTGCAATGCATCTTGTCTTTGGCGTTGTACGAGTAGGGAAAGACTCACTGCTCATCTACCACAAACATTCGAAGATGATGATTACGATGTTTATTGGCATCGCTTTTGAAGCAAGGCAAAGCCAAACAGTGATGTAGCCTGTTATAGCTAAAGGGCCAGTAAACAGGTTCCGACTTTTTTTTACACCCCACAAACAAGCTCGCCAATTTGTATAGTATACCGCGGCGATCACATTTTCTTCATATTACAGTGCTGCGCGCCGCGCAGACCCTCCATTTCGAAAAACAATTCCCACGCCTCTTTCCTTCTGACCAATCCCCCCTCGTACGCGCAGTGACGCAAACGTGCCCATGGGCAACATGACGTACCACTGAGCTCGTCGATTGGTCCTTTGCCTTACGAAACGGCGCCTTGGCCCTGCGGTGATGCAGTTTTGGCCGTGCAGTTCGCATTTTCATTTTCCTGTGCTGCCCTCTGCCGTTTTGTAGAGCCAGAGACTACCGGGAGATATGGCTACAGGGGGGCGGCACCGTCACTGCGCTAGTGGAGATAGGCGGCCGACGGTGCGCACACAAATGTACGCAGCGGCGCTTTTTTGTGAGCGGTGTGAGCCGATTTTCGGTGAATAAAATGCGTTGACAGCAGCCTACTCGTAATATAGAGGGTGTTCCAAGAAATGTGTCCAATATCGTCAAAAAATCTGCGAAATGCGATATTTGCTCGCTGTTATAGAATTACTTTTTCTGTAGCAAATTGCATCTTAAGATGCTTAAAGACGTCATTTGGGACAGTAATTAATAAAATTAAATTAACTATCTTTTTAACTAGTGACCTTGTGCGGTTATGTCAAATGGGAGAACTGAAATTCTTCATGCGGAAAACCCATCACAGCTTTGAGATTTAAAAAAGGCGGCCTCTATTAATTATTGTGGCGTAATGAAATTCAGGCATATTCAACGTCGAGACCCAAACCCAAGCACAGATGAGCGCAACAAGCAGACGACTAAAATGACTTCACTGTTCAAGACAATGATTACAGAGGTGCAGTTCTTCTCCGTTCGTTAACGTATATGTGGCATGCGTGCTACTACTGCAAGCGCAGCCCACACACATACACAACGAAGTCGGTTGATGGTTGATATAACAACGTTCACTCAATCTGGGCGTCTCAGACGAATATGGCAGTTGCGCTCTTCCGCGTTTCAGTTTCGGTTTCGCCGCTGAATTTGGTAAAACTTCATTACTTAGCAATTAAGCCTAGAGGCCGCCTTTTCGAAATCTCAAAGCTGCAATGGGTTCTTCGCATGAAGAACTTCAATTCTCCCATTTGACCTAACCGCCTAACTCTGCTAATTAAAAGTTAATTAATTTAACATTCTTAATTACGACCCCAAATCATGTCTTCAACCATGTTAAGATGCCTGCCGCTACAGAAAAAGCAATTGTGAAGATAGAGAGCAAATACCACATTTTCCTGACTTTTTCAGAATATTCGACCCATTTAATGAGACGCCCTGTATATGACGTCCATTGCCGAATGGATGCACGAAGCTCGTCGAATCTTACTGTTACTTATAAGAGAAACTCAGTCTGTCATTGAAAGGAATGACACGGACGGATAGACAGACTGACACGGGTGGACGGACGGACGGACAGAAACGGATGGATAGACGGATGGGCGGAAGGACGGATGCACAGACTCGGACGGACGGATGGACGGACTTGAGCATAAGACATTAAAGGCTTTCGCCTTAAAAGCTACGAAACTTCTACAAGAAGTCTTGAAGAAGAAGACGTGCATCTTGGGTGTTGTGATGCAAATTCTTCTTTTGGTTCGTAACGGCTCTCTATGGCTGAGCCACAAAGTCATTGGTTTAACAAACCAACACACGAAACATTTAATCAAGAATTAAAGTGAAAACTATATATGTACACAAAGTTACACTTAATAAAAAGTTCACTGCACATGGTAAACCACTCTTAATTACAACCAAAACGTAAGTTCAGTGATTTAAACTAGATAGTCTAGCTCTAACGCGGCTGAGCGGAGAAGAACGCGAGTTCAGTCTGACCAACACACGGACGCTTGACTGGGCGATTTGACGTGGGCTGGCTGGCGACGACGATAGAGCGGCGGCTGGTGGGAGAGACGTTGAGATGCCAGGAGCCGACGGCGACAAGGACGGACGAACATAGGTGCATGGACGGACGGACGGATGGACACGGACAGACATGGATGGACGGACGAACACGGGTGGTTGGACGGACGGACGGACGGACGCCGAACGGACGTGAGCATGAGACATTAAAGGCTTTTGCCTTAAAATTGGATAGCCAGCGCTGCAACCACAATAAACGTTTCACTAACATTAGGGTCTATTCGAAAAGGTGTTCCGAGACCTGGCGTGGCTCTGTGCTAGAAAAAAATTCAAGAACAGTTTGTACATTCAAAAGGCTGTTCGGCGAAAGCTTGTGGCCATTCGAGTGACTATACCATGTCTTTTAGATGCGAAGCAGCTTAAAGGGACCGAGAACTGATTTTTCTCGACCCATTTTTTTACGGCCCGGCAGAAAGCTCACCTTTCGTAGTGTTCGTAGTTGCAGTATTTAAGCCCAAATGCACGTAGTTATTTTACAAGCAGTATTTTTCAATCTGAAAGGCTCTAAACACAGATGTACCTTTCCTCCAGCAACGCTGAAAATTGATATCGATGCCGCCAGCCCTTCTCGCGATTTGTGAAAACTGTCATCGTTCTGCTTTCGCAAGAGTTCCTGTAACTGTGCCTAACCACCTTTATTTTGAGCTTTTCAACTATTTTTGAAAATAACAAGCTGCTACAATAAGATGATGTGGCATTATACACCTTCCCGGTATTTATACCGCGTTGTGTGCGCCTGCGCCCAGGGCTGCCTGCGCCTGTGTCATGGGTGGCTTGTCCCGGCGTCGTACTCTCTCGATGCACGAGCCAGGCAAGTCAGCGAAAACCTCACTAGACATTAAGCACGGCCACGTTGAGTAGCAGTGCGTGCTATTTCTGAGACGAAGTGTAGGTAAGAAAATTATGTCGCTCAAAAATCTCAGCGACCTGCAAACTGCGTGCACGGTTGCATGAGCACGCTGAAAAGTTGCTCAAGGCGCACTGACAAGCATGGTATCATTACGTCACGCGAAGGCAGCGCCACTTTAATGCATACTAATTACGAAGGCCTATGTGTACATTTTTATGGACTAATATCTTTTAATATAAAGAAACTGTTAAGGCGTTTATTGGCGGGCACTCGGCGACGATGCACGACAGCGACAGCCAAGGCGGGGACCGACTCTCAGCACGACCTGCTTTATCTCTTCGAAGAGGGCGACACACTAGAAGGCGCTGGAGAGGTCTAACCAGTGTATAGTTCCAAAGCTTCGCTACAATTACCCCGGGTACGAAAAGGCCTGGCGGCCTAACAGCTGGTTACTATGAGCGGGTCATGGTAGACCTTGAGGCGCTCCACGTTGACAATGTCGCGCCCTCGACGGCGCATGTCCGAAGATGGTTCGATGGGTTCCATCAGGTAGTTTACAGGGGAAGTGCGTTCGACGACACGGTAGGGGCCTTCGTATTAAGGCGAAAGCCTTTAATGTCTCATGCTCACGTCCGTCCGGTGTCCGTCCGGCGTCCGTCCGTCCGTCCGTCCGTCCGGTGGTGGTGGTGTGCGTCCCGACCACGCTTACTGCGCATGCGCAAACCCTCCCCACGCACTTCCTCTCCTACGCTCCCCCCTCTCTCTCCTCTAGGTATCCCTTCCGCCCGCGGGGTTTACACAACCATTGCGCATGCGTGTTCCCTACCCCTCTCTCTCCTACGCTTCCCCCTCTCTCCTCTAGGCATCCCTCTCCGCGGCATCCACACCCTCACTGCGCATGCGCGTCCCCTGCCCCTCTCTCTCCTCTCCTACGCTTCCCCCTCTCTCTCCTCTAGGCATTCCCCTCCGCGGCGTCCACACCCTCACTGCGCATGCGCGTCCCCCTCCCCCCATCTTTCTCCTCTAGGCATCCCTCCCAGCGGCAACCACACCCCCACTGCGCAGGCGCGTCCCCTCCCCCCCTCTCTCTCCTCTAGGCATCCCTCCCGCTGCGTTTACACCCCCCAATGCGCATGCGCGTATGCTCTCCCTCTCTACTCTCCTACGCTCCCCCTCTCTTGCCTCGCAACGCCGACGCAGGCAGCGTCTGCTAGCGAGTTTCTTGATTGATAGGCACTGGAGTGCCGGTGGGAGATTTCTCCGGTGCGTTGTCGAACGTTAAAAATTCGCAGCATGCGCGTTAACTAAAAGCGGACTGCGGGTCTCTGTGTCCAGTCCGAGCCCTCTGTCTCTCATTGCCCATTATCTGCGATTGGCATGTTCCAGTAGGAAACACCGGTCCATCACTGCGTGATTGCGCCTTCCTAGATTTCTTTCCTGCGCAACGCCGCGATGAGCGCCAGCGTCAACGCCGCCGCCAGTGTAAGCGTTAGCGGCCGCTGCTTCGCATCTACACATGGATCCCTTTAGCGGGAGATGGTGTAATTTTAAGGCGAAAGCCTTTAATGTCTCATGCTCACGTCCGTCCGGTGTCCGTCCGGCGTCCGTCCGTTTGTCCGTCCGTCTGTCCGTCCGTTTGTCCGTCCGTTCATCTGTCCGTCCGTCCGTCCGTTCATCCGTCCGTCCGTCCGTTCATCTGTCCGTGCGTCCGTTTGTCAGTCCGTTCGTCTGCCCGTCCATGTGTCCGTCCGTCCCTCCGTCCGTCCGTCCGTCCGTCCGTTTGTCCGTCCGTCCGTCCGTCTGTCTGTCCGTCCGCCGTCCGTCCGTCCGTCCGTCTGTCTGTCCGTCTGTCCATCCGAGCTCTGGCACGGAATCAGGTGGCCGCCGGGTGCGCAAACGGACGGCGGTCGCCTCGGACTCTACAGCGCTCGCGCTTTGCTTGCGTAGCGTCGCTGTGCCCCGCCCTTACAATCATTCTGACCGACGCCGTCCACGGAATACACTTTCGAGTTTACAAAGGGTCCGTCAATTTAAGCGCTGGAACGCGGATGGCGCTTGCGCGATGCGCAATGAGCGAGAAACTACTAACGCATGCGAACGGAGGAAGATTAGTCTCGCGTCTCGCTGCAATTCGCGGTAAAAAATTAAAAAAGAAAACACGCACACATTCGGTTTGTGTGTTATCCCAGTGAGAGTGTAAAAGAAAAAAATTACACCATCTCCCGCTAAAGGGAACCATGTGTAGATGTGAAGCGGCGGGCGCTAACGCTTATACTGGCGGCGGCGTTGACGCTGGCGCTCATCGCAGGGTTGCGCAGGAGAGAAATCTGGGGAGGCGCAAAGCACGCAGTGATGGAGCGGTGTTTCCTACTGGAACATGCCAATCGCTGCTAATGGGCAATGAGAGACAGAAGACTCCGACTGGACACAGAGACCCGCAGTCCGCTTTTAGTTAACGCGCACGCTGCGAATTTTTATTGTTCAATAACGCAAAGGACAAATCTCCCACCGGCACCACCTTGCAGGTCAAAATCCATTGCCATATATACGGAGTGGCCAGTGAACAGTTGTGCAGCGCGAGCAGTCGGTTTTTTCAACCAAGAAACTCGCTAGCAGACGCTGCCTGCGTCGGCGTCGCGAGGCGAGAGAGCGGGGAGCGTAGGAGAGGAGAGAGAGGAGGGGACGCGCATGCGCAATGGGAGTGTGGACGCCGCGGGCAGGGATGCCTAGAGGAGAGAGGGGGGGGGGACGCGCATGCGCAGTGGGAGTGTGGACGCTGCGGGCAGGGGATGCCTAGATGAGAGAGGGGGGAGCGTAGGAGGGGGAGAGAGGAGGGGAGGCGCATGCGCAGTGAGGATGTGGTTGCCGCGGGGAGGGATGCCTAGAGGAGAGAGAGGGGGGAAAGGAGTTTTTTTTATTTATTTTTTTAAAGGGTTTGCGCATGCGTAGTAAGGGAGGCCACGCCGCACACCACCACCACCACCACCACCACCCCCCCCCCCCCCCCCCCCCCACCACCGGATTAAGCTTCGCCATAAGATGCTTCACATACAAAAAGATATGGCATATTCAGTGGAATGGTCACACGCTTTCGCCGAACACACTTTGGAATGTACAAAGCGTCCTTCAATTTTTGGGCAGTAGTTTAGAAGAGAGGCGAGTTGCAGTGGTAGGGACCGAGAGCCATACGAGCGCTCCAGGGAGGAACGTGGGCGCAGAAGTACTGGCCAGTGTCAGCGCGAATGCTCTTCTGCCGCTCTTGATCATGTGTAGTAAAGGTCTTTGCATGCTCTCGACACTCTTCACGAAGCCTGGCTGTGTCAGAAATAGGCGCACACTCAGATGGATCCGGCTTGTATGGAAGTATCGTGTCGATGGTGTGCGACGGGTGCCTTCCATATAATAAGAAGGTGAAAAACCAGTAGTGCTCTGAGGGGTGGTATTATAGGCGTAGGTGACGAACGGCAGAATGGCATCCCAATTTGTGATCGGCGGCGACGTACATGGAGAGCATGTCGCCGTGCGTACGGTTGAAGCGTTCGGTGAGGCCATTCGTCTGCGGGTGGTAAGCAGCAGTTTTGCGGTGAACAACGTTGCACTCTTTGAGAATGGCTTCGAGGACTTCGGACAGGAAAACACGGCCTCGATCACTGAGCAGTTCCTGGGGTGGACCGTGACGCAGCATGAATCGTTGGAGCGGGAAGGAGGCCACATCGCGCACTGTAGCCGCGGGGAGGGCGGCGGTTTCGGTGTATCGCGTGAGGTGGTCTACAGCGACGATGGCCCAACGGTTACCAGCCGACGTAAGCGGAAGTGGCCCATACAAATCGATACCAACGCGCCCATACGGCCGGTCAGGGCAAGGTAGAGGTTGCAGACCTGCCGGCGACAGGTGCGTTGAAGTTTTGCGGCGCTGACAATCTATGCAGGAGCGAAATAATTTCTGCACGTAGCGGCACATCCCTCGCCGAAAGTACAGTTGGGGAATGCGGTGGTAAGTCTTCGATACCCGGAGTGCGCACATTGCGGATCAGAGTGGAACGACTCGCATATGTCAGAGCGCAGACTGCGGGGTATGACTAGTAGCCACTGGCGGCCGTCACCGTTGTAATTGCGTCGGTGGAGGAGGTCGTCGCGAACGGCGAAATGGTGCGCTTGACGACGCAACGCGCGAGTGGATGGTGTTGCCGATGGATCAGTCAGCAAGTCTATCAGCGAGGCAATCCACTGATCCTTGTGCTGTTCGGTAGCGATGGTATGAAGGTCGATTGAAGAAACGCAAGGTGAGACGCTGAGCTGTGGGCATTGTCGTCAGGCAAGGGAGAGCGCGACAGGGCGTCGGCGTCAGCATGCTGGCGTCCGTTGCGGTACAGCACGCGGATGTCGTAGTCTTGCAGGCGAAGTGCCCAACGGGCGAGACGGCCTGAGGGATCCTTCAATGACGACAACCAGCACAGTACGTGATGATCGGTGACGACATCAAATGGGCGACCATACAAATAAGGTCGGAACTTCATAAGGGCCCAGATGATTGCCAGGCATTCTTTCTCCGTGACGGTGTAATTGGTCTCGCCTTTTGTAAGCTACGGTTTGCATACGCCACGACATATTCCAGGAAGCCTGGTTTGCGCTGTGCAAGGACAGCGCCGAGGCCAACACCACTGGCGTCCGTGTGTACCTCTGTAGGGGCAGTAGGGTCGTAGTGGCGTAGTATGGGAGGCGACGTCAACAAACGACGGAGCGTTGCGAAAGCGTCGTCGCACTTCGACGACCACGAATGGAGAGGCCCGTTACTTCCGAGGAGCTTCGTCCGCGGCGATATGATAGTCGCGAAGTTTTGAATGAAGCGCCGAAAGTAGGAACACAGTCCTACGAAACTGCGCAGTTCCTTGACGGACGTCGGCTTGGGGAACTCGGTCACGGCCCGAAGCTTGGGTGGATCGGGGAGAATTTCGTCCTTGGGAACGACGTGGAAGAGTATTGTCAGCTGCCGTGCTGCAAATCGGCACTTCTTTAGGTTCAGTTGCAGACCGGCCTCACTCAAGCGCGTCAAAACATGCCGCAGGCGTTGAAGATGCGTGGAGAAATCCGGAGCGAAAACGACGACGTCGTCGAGGTAGCGCAGGCACGTGTGCGATTTCAGGTTGCGCTGAACGGTTGCGCAGAAAGGAAAAAGCCTGAGAAGGTTCGAGTCATGCCCTCCGTACCGCTGGAACATCACCCGCTGACTTAGCCACGAGGCAGCTAGCTTAGCTTAGCTTTAAGCGCTGCGAAGCAAGTAGAACTGCTCGCTTCGTGCTTGCACTCCCTTTTAAATGAGAAGCATTTCCTAGCGAACTTCGGCGACTTTGAGCGTATCTATCTATCAAGCTATCTATCTATCTAGCCGCCTACGACTTTGTGCTCTCCTGGTCGTATCGTTAATGGGATTTCTACCAAATTTGGTATGGCATACCATGACCGTATGACGAACATAAATGGCTGGCCATATCATGAAAATCATGACTAACTTGTCATGAAAAGTATGATTTACATGCCATGCTCATGGCGCGCTCGCGGCCGTTTCATTGGCTTGATATACACCAAATTTGGTATTGAGTGACGTGACTGTATGAAGAACATAAATGACCAGTGGTAATATGGAAATCATGACTTGTCATGTGCGACATGACTTGCATGCCACGCTCATGGCGCGCTCGCGGCCATTTCGTTAGCTTGATATACACCAAACATGCTATTGAGTGACGTGACTGTATGACGAACATAAATGACACGTGGTAATATGGAAATCATAACATGTCATGAGCGACATGACTTGCATTCCACGCTCATGGCGCGCTCGCGGCCATTTCGTTAGCTTGATATACACCAAATTTGGTATTCATTACTGAATGACGAACATAAATGAACCGTGGTAACATGGAAATCATGAGATGTCATGAGCGACATGACTTGCATTCCACGCTCATGGTGCGCTCGCGGCCGTTTCGTTAGCTTGATATACACCAAATTTGGTATTAAGTGACATGACTGTATGACGAACATAAATGACAAGTGGTGACATGGAAATCATGACATGTCATGAGCGACATGACTTGCATTCCACGCTCATGGCGCGCTCGCGGGCGTTTCGTTAGCTTGAGATACACCAAATTTGGTATTGAGTGACATGACTGTATGACGAACATAAATGACAAGTGGTAATATGGAAATCATGATATGTCATGAGCGACATGACTTGAATTCCACGGTCATGGTGCGCTCGCGGCCGTTTCGTTAGCTTGATATACACCAAATTTGGTATTAAGTGGCATGACTGTATGACGAACATAAATGACACGTGGTAATATGGAAATCATGACATGTCATGAGCGACATGACTTGCATTCCACGCTCATGGCGCGCTCGCGGCCATTTCGTTAGCTTGATATACACCAAACTTGGTATTGAGTGACGTGACTGTATGACGAACATAAATGACACGTGGTAGTATGGAAATCATGACATGTCATGAGCGACATGACTTGCATTCCACGCTCATGGCGCGCTCGAGGCCTTTTCGTTAGCTTGATATACACCAAAATTGGTATTGCGCGACGTGACTGCATGACGAACATAAATGACAGGTCCTAACATGTAAAACATGACATGCAAATTATGTAAAGCATGATTTGCTCCTTCCTGGCTGCTTCGCATTACATCGATTCCCACAGTGCGTGGGATCTGCCCGCTTTTTCTGAATTATTTTTCTTTGTGGCTTTTATAAATATATAGATACATATACATATACGGGACATGACGGTGGCGGCAACGGCGACGCCGACGCCAACGCCGACGGCGAAAACCAGCCGAGAGTGTCCATATAATTGCTATCGCAATAAAACAGAAGAAACCAGCAAAACGATGTCAAAGTTAGCTGAAAATGCACAGGCGTTCGTTCCGGCGCGATGGAGCCTTCCCGACGCGTGAATTGCAGGCGGCGAACTTTTGACAATGTGCGTAGTTCAGTTGAAAGTAACCAACACCGCAACGCTAACCCTGGTATGACGTATGTGAGTCTGAACACCAACAACGACAGCTAGGTCTCACAAACACAAGGAATCAAAACACAAAGTTGCTTCAACATACAACCGTAAATGGATGTAAAAATGCGAGACGGCGAGCAATCACTACTGCAGTCGTTGCATGCACGCGCCGCGTTATGTACTGATTCATGTAGTCGAAACTAACGATTTCAAGCGAAGAATTGAGTCAGCCGAAAACGGAAGGCGAGACAGAGCTAGAACTTTATTCTTTTAACTGCGGTGATCCACGCTTGTGTACTTTCTCTCTCGTACGACTTGTCCGGGAACTGATACAGTTTTACAGGTGGATCGCGTACCTTGGTACTGGCTGCACTGCTGAGGCACACAGTAATACTTCGGACCTCGCTTCCACTTTCGTGGGGTCGCTTCTACCATCGCGGAAATGCAGCTTCGCAAAGCAAGCCTCTCGGTTCAGCGTGCCAAGCTCACGGCCCAACGTCTAAGCTCCCCGCACCGATCGAAGAACGCGTGCGCGCGCGTGCCGCCGCTGTCGGCTGTCGGTGAAACAGGCTGAATCGCCCGCGCGCTCCGCCGCGCTCACGGTGTAAGAATAAGTTCCTACACCATGGCCGCGCTTATCCCCAGTTTCACTAGCGCTTGTCTCCAGATTTGAGCTTTGGTTCCCTAGAACAACGCCACAAAAGCGCTCAAAATAATGTATAAAAAAGATGATGTTTTGCGTGAAATTATACGACATAAGTGTGAGGCACGCCGTCTGGATTAGTTTTGACCATCAGGATTCTTTAAAGCGAACACAAATCTAATCACGCCGGTGTGCTTGTATAAATTTCACCTAATGTTAAAATTGCGCGCGGCGACTCAAGTTTAATCACCTACGTGTAATTGAATTTGTGTTTTATTGTGATAGCAATTCTATGGACACTCTCGGCTGATTTTTACCGTCCCCTTCATGTCCCGGATATGTATATGTATTTATATATATAAAAAGGCCCAAAGAAAAATTAATAGAAAAAAAATTACCCATCTCCCGCTAAAGGGAACCATGTGTGGATGCGAAGCAGCGGGGAGATAATTACCTTGAGCGGGAGGAACGTCACAGCTCTCATTTCGCGGCAGCGGTCCGGGCGCTCATCGCGGCGCTGCACAGGAGAGAGAATGAGGCGCGCGCGCTCCGTCATTTTCATACCGCGGAACTACCATGGCGCCCCCAGCGGAGTATGCAGCTGTCACACCACCTGTCGTGCCCGCCGCTGCGTAGAGGATTCCTAGAGGTAAGGACAGGGGGGATCGTAGGAGAGGAGAGAGAGGGGGGGAGGGGACGTGCATGCGCTGCGGGGGTGTGGGACGCGGGAGCAGCTCCGTAGAGTAGAGGATTCCTAGAGGAGAGAGGGGGGACAGGACGCGCTGTGGGGATGTGGGACGCGAGCGCCGCTCCGTAGAGTAGATTATTCCTAGAGTAGAGGAAGGGGGGTGAGCGTAGGAGAGCATAGGGGAAGGGACGCGCTGTGAGACGCGGGGGGCCGCTCCGTAGAGGAGAAGATTCCTAGAGGAGAGAAAGAGGGTGAGCGTAAGAGAAAGAGGGGGAGGGGATGCGCATGCGCTGTGGTGGTGTGGGACGCGGGAAGGAGGGACGGACTAAGCCCCCTCCAAACACATGCAAGCAAGATTAAGGAATGGGGTCAACCTGGGCGACAGACACCACCTGCCTAGCCATTGCTAAGCAGCCTCTCTGTGCTCTCGGCCATGACTCAAGGAATGGGGTCAACCTGGGCGACAGACACCACCTGCCTAGCCATTGCTAAGCAGCCTCTCTGTGCTCTCGGCCATGACTCTGGTGACTGTAGTAGTGGTTGACGGCCTTCATATTACTACAGTGTTCTGGTTCGCATAATGGGTGCTTCCGTACTTCATGAAAGTGGCCGGACTCGGGACGCGGGAGGGACGGACAGAGCCCCGAGCATAAGATGCTTCGCATCTAAAAGCTTCCCCATCTCCCGCTAAAGGGAACAATGTATGGATGCGAAGCAGCGAGAGAAACGTCGCCACTCCCGTTTCGCGGCAGCGGCCCGGGCGCTCATCGCGGCGCTGCACAGGACAGAGAATGAGGCGCGCGCGCTCCGCCATTTTCATACCGCGGAACTATCGTGGCGTCCCCAGCAAAGTATGCAGCTGTCGCACCACCTGTCGTGCGCGCCGCTCCGTAGAGGATTCCTAGAGGAGAGAAAGGGGTGAGCGTAAGAGAGGAGACAGAGGGGGGAGGGGACGCGCGCGCCGCCCAGTAGAGTAGAGGATTCCTAGAGGAGAGAGTTGGGGAGGGGACGCGCATGCGCTGGGGGGGGGGGGGGGGGTGTGGGACGCGGGCGCCGCTCCGTAGAGTAGAGGATTCTTAGAGGAGAGGAGAGAGAAGGGGAGGGGACGCGCATGCGCTGTGGGACGCGCGAAGGAGGGATGGACTAAGCCCCCGCAAGCACATGCAAGCAAGATCAAGGAATGGAGTCGACCTGGGCGACAGACACCACCTGCCTAGTCATTGCTAAGCAGCCCCTCCATGCTCTCGGCCATGACTCTTGTGACTGTAGTGGTGGTTGACGGCCTTATTCGCCTGGTGTGACACCGATGGCGGCGCTGCGAACGGCGCTCTGGTGACGCAACGGCGGGGATTCGGCTTTTGTCGTCTGCTACGCTCTGGCTAAAACAGCAGCATTTTCGTTATAGTTCGCCTCGCGTCGCACGGCGTTCCTCGACTACCAGCTGCATTTTTTTTCTAATGACATTTCTTGAGATGACTGCTAGCATTACAGGAGGTTAAGAAATGTTAACATTTAACATATCGTATGTATACCCACAGCCATCACAGTCAGGTGCATGCCTCCGACTTCGTAGCATCACTCACTGACCTTGATGGCGTCGACTAAAACAGCAGCATTGCTGTTTTAGTCAATGCCATCAAACAGCATACGTGAAAGCGCGAACGCCCCTGCCAAGTGAATTAACGGGAGTCTACGCTGTTTTGGAATCGAAGCGCGATCAATTTTACGGCTTATTCGCAAAAATCAGCATTGTGTAAACAGACTTGAATTGAACGAAAATTCCAATTGTAGTCACGCGGACTTGTGCACACACAACCTTGGCCGACAAAATGAAATCGATAACTTCGTCGACCAGCGGGTTCCTGCGGACAACTAGCATAGATTGGGCGAGCTGGATGGGAATAAGATCGCTCCTAATGAAACGGGAGTTGTGGTGTGCGTGGTACAGTTCGACCTTTATGATTAGAGATAGATACGCTCATGCGGTTTGCCGCTCGTGAGCCACATTCATGCTTTCGATCGCGCAGTGCTGCCCATTCGACTGTGCGGGCCAGTCAATGGTGATGACAGGATGACACACACTATACAGTTTCTAATGCTTGGGCAACGCGATCCGCTGTTCGTGTTTCATTTGACACCGATAGTACGGCCTGGTTGTGATGAATGGAACGAAAACGTGCCGACGAGGACGAAGGTGCGGCGGCAAGCGCGCGGGTTTCGGAGCCGACTGTGCGCATGAGGCCAGCCAATCAGCTGTTGACTTGTGGTGGCCAATAGAGGTGGTGACCCACGATTGGGCCACGTGTGAAGAAGACGTGGCGATGTGCTTGCTGGCTGGGGACGAGACGAAGCAGCGGCAGACGCAAGACAGCGGGCCGAAGCGTCGGACGCCGGTGGTCAAGGGTCCAGCCAGGGAACGCGGCCGTCCGTGCTGCTGCCGCCCAACCACCAGCTTGGGCGGCGTTGCCGGCACGAGTACTACATCTCGGGGCGCGGCCTGGCCTGCTGTTCTGTTCCTTGCCGAGGGCATCGCGGATCTCGGCGAGGCGTCTCCGCGGTCAGCTGGCCAGCACAGCAACGACCGTGACCTGGCTAATGGTCACGTTTGCGCCTAGCATCGCGACTCGACGCAAGCTGTTCGCTAGGCAGGCTGGCCATTCCCCTGCACGGAGCACTGCGTCTCCATGCGGGTTGACTGCGTTCGTAGTCGCACCCACGCGGCCAAGCTGCATCGTCGCCATGAGCGGCGCCCATCGAGACGCACCCTGCTGCTCATCACCTTTCGCCGCCTTCTGCCCATGCACCTCAGCGTCCACCGTGCCGACCATCGCACCGTGAGGTTTTTGAACTTTCATTTGGACTGACGTTCATTATAGCCCTCGCATAGCTTAGCCTCCGTGTTCTTGTACCTTTGTGTTTAGCTGTGTTTTCGTGTTGTCATAAACATCGTGTGTGTCTTCAACCACGTCGTCTCTGAGTCCATTTCTCCTCGCACGGCACGCATAACAAGTGTGACGATACAGTCCATCTAATTTCATTACACTGGTAAAGAGCAGGAAAAAATCGGCGAATGTGTCCAGGAAGAGGAGAAAGAGAGCTGTTTGCCACCATTCTTTTGGCCCCTTTGGCGGGTTATTGCTATTCTTTACCATGCTGTAACAAGACTGAATATTTTAAGGTGAAAGCATTAGATTCCTCATCAAACGCGAAAACTGACCGTCATCGTGACATCCCAGACCACCAAAATTTGTGAGGTCATAACGTCACGTCACACGATGACGTCATCACATGACACCATCGCTTTGCATTGGCTCCGTGATTGGTGGGCCGATCTCGGAGGCGATGCAAAATCAGCTGATGTGCAGAAAACTTCGAAGGCCTCCAATCCTGAAGGCAGTGCAAAACCACGTTACGTCCAGAAAGCATTCGGAGGGGGGGCGGCGATGGAACAATACATCAAATGAAAAAAAAGATCACTTTCGCCTTCGAGTCAACTTACGCAAATGCATAAGGAACCCGAGTTCTTTAGTACAGTGATCGCACCAAGCCCTATCGGGAGTAGACCGCTGAGACTGATTTACAGTATTTTATGGCAAATACATCTTATTACGACTTTCGATGCCAAAACTTTTTATTTATCTACGTTGGTATGATTACACTAATTCTGTTCAGCATACTTTCAGACCACCGCGAGCGAATGAACAAACGTCGATTTAACGTAAGGATTAAAATATGTTTAAAAAAAGAAAACAACTCCGGACAACCTACCAATATTTCATATCACCGTCGTGAATCCAGTTTGACTCGCCCTGTTTATATCGTGTTTAAACTAAAGTACTTACGACGCGCGCTTATACAGCAGCTGCTGAAAATGTGGATTTAATCAAATGTTGTTGCTGGTAACGTCATTTATTTTTTTCAATGACATCACAAGTCGTTTTAAATGCGAAGAATTTCTTTGCCTACTGCAAGCACTTTGAGCGTTTCTGTCTACGTATCTATCTATCTATCTATCTATCTATCTATCTATCTATCTATCTATCTATCTATCTATCTAGCCGCCTACGTCTGGATGCTCTCGTGATCGCCTCCTTAACTTGAGGTCGACCAAAGTTTGTATGGCAGGGTAAGAGGATTCGACGAATACGCCTGGCAGGTCGTGACTTGAATAACGTGATAATCCCGTCGCGTACGTCGTCAAACTCATTTCTCCAGACACGAGTGGCTCATACCCGTATACCACGGGCCGTGGTATGCGGGTATGCGCCACAGGAGTTAGACAATTTATATCTACCCAGGAACGGTGAGAACATACATTGGTCATTTAAGTGTGACAGCGTTAAGAGAAATTCACATCGGTGGCGTTGACGCTGGTAATTTAAAGGCGACAGCGTTAAGAAAAACTGACACCGGCGGCGTTGACGCGACATATGCAAAGAATAGAAATCAGAGTCCCAGCAGGAATCGAACCCAAGCATTCTGCGTGGCAATCAAGTATTCTACCACAGAGCCACGTCAGGTCTCGAAACTGCTTTGGAAAAAAGACCCTATACAGGCGTAATGTTGGTGAACCGTCAATTGTGGTTGCAGTGCTGGCTATCTAATTTTAAAACCATTACATACGTACTCCTATGATGGAGGAGTCATGTAGGGTTAACGTCAGTTGCATACTTAAGCGTCATCCACTGTAATTGGTTTACGTAGCACTATCCAGGGCTACCATCCATGCAAGCATAAGCTCTACATAACAGCTTCTGGCTTCTGATTTTGGCAATACCCATGTTTCTGTAGGCATCGTTACACAACTGTAAACAACTGGTTATATGAAGCATATGCGACTGTTCAACATATGTCTGTGCGTGCAGCATTTGCAGTAAAGTAGTGGGCGCGTTGGAAATGATGTATTGTAAAAAAATTTTCAGCGCGAACAGGACGGAGCACGCGAAGAAGACACAGTATGAACGCTGTCTAACAACTGAAGTTTATTGAAACGAAAATTACACTCCCGCCCAAAACCCACATATGCGTGCGCAGAACGTCACGTGACATTAAAGAATTCCTTGAGCTTACGTGCTTCACAATCTAGTAGGAAAACAGATGGTTCAGATATACAATAATCACCCGTGTCTTTGATAAAGTACGCTCCTGCAAGTTCCCGTGCAACACTGTCATTATGCTGAGATACAGAGATAGAAGTGCACGGGAACTTGCAGAAGCGTACTTCATCAAAGACACGGGTGATGATTGTATATCTGAACCGTCTGTTGGCCTACTAGATTGTGAAGTACGTAAGCTCAACAAATTCTTTGATGTCACTTGTCTTTCTGCGCACGCTTATATGGGTTTTGGCGGGTGTGTAATTTTCGTTTCAATAAACTTTAATTGTTAGACAGCGCTCGTATTGTGACTTCTTCGTCTGCCTCGCTCTGTTCGCGCGGAAAATTTTTTTTACAGTGCAACATTTGTGGATATATTTACCGTAATTTCATAACGTTTCGCTCAATAGAAAAATTACAACCGAATCACCTTACCTCCGCATGCTTCGCATGACATCGATTCCCATGGTACTTAGGATCTGCCTAATTTTCATGTGCTTAAATCTCCGAACAGTGGAATTCAACCGAAGGAGCAGGCTTGGCAACCGAACACGCTTTAACGCAGACATGCAAGCCGAAGCCCGAACGCTGAAGTCAGTGATCGAAAAGGGACAGGAAAGTCATTTTGAGTGCGCCACGGCCATAAAACAGTCGCGAAAAGAAATATTCGCTATAGAAGCAGATGTACACATTGAAGACTAGCAGACGACACCAGGAGCAATCGACACAAAACGTGCTCCTGACGGCAACTCCGCTCGATTTCGCTGGGCATTTTGCTTGAACTTTGGGTACAAATTGCTTTATGAACTTGCCCACTAATGTTTCAATAACTCGAGCACGACAGACAAGCCGGCAGCGTCGAGCAGCCTTCACGTAGCGAGCGCGCGCGCGTCGAGCTGCATCCGAGTCCTCTCCCTGACGTCACACGCGAGAGGGCGCCACTCAAAGATCTCGAGGCGAATTTTACTACAGTGTTTTGGTTCGCATAGTGAATGCTTCCCTACTTCATGAAAGTGGCCGGACGCGGGACGCCGGACGCGGGACGCCGGACGCGGGACGGACAAAGCCTCGAGTATAAGATGCATCGCATCGAAAATTCCAAAGAACCTGACCGGGGATTTGAACCAGGGACACCTCTCCCCGCAGACCATTGCGCTAGCCAACACAGCCACGCGCCATGCTTGTGCTTGCGATATAAGGGCGAGCTATTCATATGTACCATTTACCGCTCGCTGTAGGGAGAGAGAGAGAATAAGAGTAGAAGAAAGGCAGGGAGGTTAACCTGGGCTGAGCCCGGTAGGCTACCCTGCACGGGGGAAGGGAAGAAAAGTTACAGAGGAGGAGAGAAAAGCCACTGAGCCGACGTGACAGTTCCACGTTTGGCAACGCAGACGACGAATCAGTCTGGTGTCCTTGACAAAATGCAACAGCGCTTTCGTTGCCTTTCGGAGCCGAGATGGGCAGCCCCATGGTCCCAATACCTTCTCGACTGTGAAAGCGCTTCCGTCCAGTTGATCAAGAACAGTGCGGAGGTGAAACCTCTCGTTTGCGTATGTCGGGCAGTAGCACAGTATGTGTTCAATAGTCTCATCGACGGCACATTCGTTGCACTCAGCGTTGTCGGCCATACCAATCTTAAATGAGTAGGCGTTGGTAAAAGCTACGCCGAGACGCAGACGGCACAACACTACCTTCCTCCAGGGAAAGACCAGGGAGTAGCCACAGTCGTAGAGATGGGTCGAGAGAGTACAATCGATGATGTGTGAACTGTCATGATTGCCACTTCTGGATTGTCATGTTCTGCGCCAGCTTACTTAATTAGCCGGTTGTTGCTTGATATAATCGACGGCACCTCGCAGGGCAGCAATCTCCGAACCAGTTGATGTGCTCACGTGACAAAGTTTGTAGGTGAGATTGGTGTGTCGTGATGGCATGACTGTAGGCTGATCTCGGAGGAGCTAGAGCGTGTTTTCTCTCACTCAACGCTCTACATTTTCTTTAAAATTGAAAACTGCCCTTCAGACGCGCACTAAAATGTGTTCCCCTTCTGTACCCACTCATGATGTAAAAGAAAAAAAAGAACACCGGGCACACTTGGCGTCAGACGCCCCCCGCGTGGCAGGAGACGCAGATGGGCCATTCCACGTGCCGCAGTTTAAAAGAAAAAGAAATCAAACAGCGTCGACTTCTTCATTGTGGACACTTGCAGCGTGTTCCTCAAATAAAAATTGGCCATGTATCTGCGTGCTTCGCTGCAAATGTCGTCGAAAGACGATAGTCTTCTGCCGGCCGTACTACATGAGTCCTGGTCTCATCCGCGGCCACCCGTGATGCTGTTCTCGTACCATGTCTGTCTGGGCATGACCAAGCGTCTTTTCAACGCAAGCGCGGTGTTTTTGGTACCGCGAGAGAGCAATTTACTAGTACGAGAAAAATGGTTTTGCTCTTTAGTGTCTTCTTAAGACGGGATGGAGGGCAAAATCGACTATTTTTCAATTTTCATAGCACAATATTCCAGCATTCTTGACAAGTGTTTCCACGAAATGGCGTGTTCTTATGCGCAACGGAAAGCATTTAAAAATGGCGCCAAACGCGCCTGACCTCGTGATTGCACCTATACTTACGATGCGAGTTCTGGCAAGGCGTTGTAGCGTTTGCATTGTTGTGAATGTAAGGACCTGCAAATGTATTCCTATGCATAATCAGTTAGAATGGTACCATATCCTGCTAAATAAATTATTTCAGTAGTTAATTTCCCGGTCTTATGGGGTCGTGATAGTCGCTTGAGTTGCGCGCGAAAGTTTGTTTACAAATGAGTTTCCATCGCTCCCATACCCACGTCGTGCTCATGCGTTCTGCAATTCTTGCCATCTCGGGCGGCTCACAGCTGTGACCTGTTTCACAAACGCACTGAGGACACGTCAGTGCCTTGGTTTTCAGAAAATACTCGCAAGTAGCGAAAATTCTTTGGAAGCAGTACCTCCTAGTGCACAGTCAACACACCGAGACGCCGCTATTGAGTGCAACTGCTGCCAAGTTTGGAAGTGCTACGCGAGATTTATTTTTCGATTACGCGGGCGCAAAGTCACCTGAATATCGCATAATAAATATTTCTTGGTGAACATTATGAATTATAGCGAAGAACATGCAGCAGGAGCATTTTAATCTGACTTCACGGGAACTCGAACTTTAAATGGCATTTTCTCAAAGCACCGCTCTTCGTCAGAAAAGGAACATTTTCTCTGTAACGACTGCAGCCATTCAAGTGCTAATTTTTGTGCCTTGTTTCCCGATAACACGTGCCTTTTCTGAAGCAAAATAATGGTGTTCCCACAAGAATATTATTTTTTACGAAGGCTTTTGTGTAAGCACAAAGTCTGCGTAAGCACAAACTAACAGTCACAAGAGTTTTCACCTTTTTTACATCGAAACACTTTCACAAATGTTCCTTCAAATATAAAAATATTAAAATAATTTCGTTTTTATTATTTTTAAAAAGGCTTCATATTTTGTCGCCAAAGTCAAAAACATTTAGTAAAATTTCCATTGAAACAGCTTGCAAAATTTGGTAGAGTTTGCTTTAAAACTAACAGAGTGGTCCAGTAGTAGTTCAACACCTGTCTTTGCTGTCCATCCCCCCTTAAGTTGATTGCAGAGAGTAGGCTCGAAAATGCGCTGATGTTGGCGAATGCGTAGCAAGTAGCCGTATGTGTCAAAGGCGTCGAAACCGAGAAGACGCGTAGAGCTCCCGCGAAAAGAGCTTCCCTTGCTTGTAGCGACAAGTGCAGACTGCGCCAGCTATCGTGCGTCGGATGAAACACGCGGCACTTCGTGCGATCTGGGAGACAGACGACGGCTCTTCGCTTTTGCGAGGTAGCCCGCATTTTCAGCGCAGCCTAAGAAACACTAAGGTCTTTAGAATCACGTATCTATGTATTTGCTAGTTAATGAACACACCAACTAATACTTACGTATGGATGTTGCGCCTCACATATGCGTAATATTTGCTTTTTGATCGACAGTGTTCACAAGTATGAACGCAGCTGCCAGTTCAAAATGGCTGGGCGTTCAGCAAGTGCTTTAACTTTGGCCGGGTGGCTGAATCGTGACTGACAGACAGACAAACCAAACTTTCTGCGTTCAAGTATCCCAAGAAAGACTATCGTCTTTAAAAGACGTAACAACTATGACAGTTGTTAGTTCACGCTTGTCCTGTGTATACCTATGCGTTCTTTTCGAGCGACTTTGTGCTGCAGCGGCGGGCTGCAAGTATCGAGCTGCATGTCGTTCTTCGTGTGACATTTTAATTTCTTGCTATCGCATTCATTGCTTCGCCTTAGTGGTGAAACTGTGACTTTTTTTTTAAGGGACAATTTAATTAGGTACCGAAGTGTCAGAATTTACAAGACAGAAATATTTCGCTGTAGTGGGACCAGGACCATACAAGGAAAGGTTATCTCAAGCACAATTAAAGCTCGTCGCATAACCGATAAGCGGAAGCGCAGCAATTAGACACCTAACAACAATGTAAAACTTCGTTTATCACTGAGTCGCTAAAACGCTGCATTCACACAATATTACTCCTCATGTTTCGGACGACGCCAAGTGTACTTTACGATGTGCTTCAACTACAAAGCGGCACCTATACACCGAAATGATCCTGGCGAACGGAAGGTAGGACGACGATACACAGCGCTTTCGGCAAGTGCACGAACTGATCTTATTGCAGTGCATATACAACCGAGCAAGGCCAAATGTGTCTGTAGATCGTGCTAGGCAAACGTTCAAGCAGTTAAAATTGCGCTAACAGAGCGGGACAAACCGCCCTTTGAAGATGAGCATGACGTACGCGCACATGCTAGTCTTAGGTGGCTAGCAGACGACGCAGGGAGCAATCTACACTAGACGTGCTTCAGCGAGTGGCCACCAGGCGGCGACTACATTGGGGAACCAGCGCTGGAGTTACAAGTGGCTACTAACGTGAACCGTGCGCGATGATCGAACTAGGAAAAAGAAGCTTCGACACCGGTGTTATTGTTTATCCACAAATGCCGCAACCAATAAAGGTTTTTAATCGCAGGAAAAAATAATCCAGAGTATAGTTGACTCCCTCCGACCTCGCTTTCTACCAATGCGCATGGGTTGGTGCTCTGGAAAACATCACAAGTCTTTTATTTAGAACTTGCCATGAAAAAATTTAAGAAAGCACATGAAAAGGAAGGTCGCGTAAGTATCGCGCCTTATATAACACACACCGTATTTATTCGATTGTAACACGACCACGATTGTAACGCGAGGGGGTGACATTTCATTACGTCCAGCAAGAAAAAAAAATAGAATTTCGGTATTCGGTTTGCGAGGGTCGACTTTAGGTAGCAAAAATCAGCAAAAAAAAAAAAACTCGCGTCACATTCGGGTAAATACGGTATTTTATCTCACTGTCACGTGCACAGTTCCAGATTGGTCACAAAACTATGACTGCGAAAAAAAAAACCAGGATGACCTACGCACGTTCCATCACTGATCACACACAGCATGTGAAACACGGAACCACCCCAAAGTAAATTACCACCAAGTTCTTCAAATGCATTTTTTTAAGTATCAGGCTTAGACGACGGCCGACCGCAAGCTGGTGAACTGTCTGCAGACGGCGGCGAGTCGACTTCGTTAAAGCAGGTCCGCTGCGACATGTTTCCATTTCCGCTAACACCACTAATATCCACTTTACACTGGCCTTTCGTGGACGTTGCCTTGGATATTTATTTTACGATCCCGTCAGCTTCAAAAACTTCTATTTTGAAAAGACTGCAATACGAGCATTCTGTGGGTCCATGCTAGTCGTTGAAAACACCACGAAGGAAAGCGTGTGGCGAAACAGCTTCTGTTATACAGTGCAAGAGCTGTCACTACCGACTGCGTAAATGTGATGTGCTCGCTCAAAACAGTTCTCACTGGTCCGAATACTATCTCAGTGCTGCGGCTGCCTGATGAACTAATTTTACTTCAAAGCGGGCGCATAATGAGCACACTACGACGTCGAGCTTCGCTAGCGCAATTTGAACACGCTTACCTGTAAGTTTACGTCATACAATGCCTGGAACTACGCCGAACTGTCACAATCAGTCTCCGCGAAAAACTGTTTCTTCCACGTCGTAGACGTACTTCACGTCGGACAGCGTCCGTCCTTTCGACAACACACACTCGCGAAGGTACCCGACCACGCACAGCACATCGCTGAAGCCGTAGCGGAGAATAATCGCTGGCTTGCTGCTCGCCCGCTGCGTCACAGTTTTCTGCGAAGTGTCCCAATCTTCGCTGGTCTTGCGCGTTCCAAAGTATCTACAACACGATGCACATCGAACAAAACCAGTAGTAGTATCGCATGGCGTTCACCATGCGTTTCAGCGCGCGAGAGGTGTACAAGCGCACGCTGAAACGTGCCCGTAGTATAGCTCGCGGCGGCTCTGTATTACTAGCATTACTAGCTCTTTCTCAGCCAGCTCGCCAGGGCGGCGCATACTGTGTAAATTTTAGGCGCGCCACCTGGCCAGAGCTGGCTTCGCGAAAGCTTCCGAGAGAACACGGCCGGTCTGGTGAAAGGGGTTCGGTGTGCAGCGAGCGTGCGCCTCCAGACCAGCCGTGGAGAGAAAGAGGCGTCTGCTACTTTACCGCTAGGGGAAGGCGGGGAAGGGTGCTCCTTGCACCGAGCCTCCTCCCCGCGCTGCGCCGCTATGACATGTGTTCATGTGAGGGAAGCCCTGCTCGGCCGTTGGCTTGCGCTCCGATGACGTATCGCTGACGTCGTGTCACGTTGCCGAAGTGGGTGGAGTCACGAGGGCAGGCTACGCCTTCCCCCCCTCCCAATGGCGGAGAAGGGTGGCGAGACCGCGCTAAAATTTGAAACCAGCTGAAACGGATGTTCAAACCCCTGTAGCTTCCTTAGTATAGCACGTATTGGCAAAATTCTTGCGGCAGCATGTTCACATAGCAAAAGTGCGCATATTTCTCTTGATTACAATTTTTGGACCTCGGGGTTGTTTACTGGCCCTTTAATATTTATTAGATTGTACGACGATATAGCCTAACATATAGACTTTGCAATGTTCCGCGCGCGCTCTTACCATCGCCGATTGGCCTGTGACGCCGATGACGATGACGAGTGGGCGAAGCTAGGTCCTAAGGTCCATAATGTCTACGTTGAAGTCGCCGACTAGTATACACCAGAACACAGCGAGTTCAGTGTGTGCCGCCATAATAGGCAGCACGTCGCGCCACCTGTTGCATGCGCGGCGAAGCAACACCTGGAACTGCCAGGCTAGCAGACGCTCCGCAGTTCTAACGCGAAACCTCCCAGCCCGAGTATGGCTGTAAGCATGTCTCGCGCTTTTCCTCGCCTGGAAATTTGTGCTGTTTTCTTGTGAAACGTTGAGAAGACCTTCCTCGACGGTCCGGAATGTCTACAGCACGTGCATTGCTGACTGCGGAAGCAACTTTATCAGGTACGTACTATCGCGATGGAAAGAAACGTGAACGGCGGAAAGCGTGGCTTTCGACTCGGTCGAACTGCGACATGCCTTGACTGTCGCTAAGCAAAACTTGTGCGTTCAGCCGGTGTCACCGTAGCGCTAGAATCCCGCTACGGCTTGCGCTCATGCAGTGCATATGTATATCATTTGCCAGTCATGCCTGGCACTCGGAACCCACACACGCGGTGCACGCCGTGCGAAAGTGCCAGCCAGCGCAAGATGTAGTGCTACGCTGAAAGCACAGATTCGCCTAGCGACAGTCAAGGCATGTCGCAGTTCGACCGAGTCGAAAGCTACGCTTTCCGCTGTTCACGTTTCTTTGCATCGCGACAGTACGCCGTTACATTTGTACTAAACGTGCGCAGTGTGCGTGCACGCGTGAGTCCTAATACCTCCTATTATTGGCCTGCGGCCTGCGAAAGAGTACGACAATGATTTGGTGCCGCATACTACAGGCATACTGCACGCAAATTACTGCTGTAAAGCGAAATAGCTGGCGTCACGTTTGAATACACGCAGTAAGTGTACTTACTCGTACACTTTTACTGGGCTCGTAGTTTTTCCTGTTGATTGCAATTATCCACTGGCGGCGGAGCTCGTCGTTTTTCGTTGCGGATGGAAATCTGTGCAATTTGAAAACACCGCACCGGCACGACTCCCACGTTGTGTTGTCATTTTCACAGACAGTGCTGAGTGATATCTTCCTCTTGCGCTGATTGTTTTCGCATCCAAAGACAGCGCCGTGGTGCCCAGACGACTTCTTGTAAGCGGGAGCGGCGTGGATAGGCTCTTTCTCGTATTTTAAGGTCCCGGACACGCCGCTTACCATGTAACAGATACACGCCTTGGTAGTTCTATACAAACATGGCGTCTGGGTGCGAGAGTATGCCGCCGGGAGCCTAGGTGCCTGGGTGCGAGATAGGCGTGCTCTGGTCTATAGCTTCTCTAAAATGCGAGTGCTTATGAAAATAAACGGGCCGCTGTCTTTACTGTCGGACTTGAGGCCAATCGGTAACAGATTCAGATGAGGAAAAACAGGAACGTGATGATGGGCCTGCTGGTGCATAGTTTGAAGAAGCACGATACTTAAAAGCAAGTACACAAGAGAGAAGAGATGACACGAATAGACACATAGATTCAGACACACAATAGATTCGAAATTCAACGTATGCGCAGAACACAATGGCAATGCAAACATTCAGGAGCCCTCTCTCTGTCCGGGGAAATGAGGGCACGCGGAGCTTGGAGTGGCCCTGCTGGCCTACTGCTTTGCTTTCCTTCGCATAGTATAGGTAGCTGGCGTCCATACTATAGGTAGCTTACTATAGTGGCGTCCCCGGAACGCTGTTATCGGGTTTCCTTCATGTTCTATCGAGGGTTCATCAGCCTCCACAATGGCGCAACGATATGACCATCGCGTGAAGAAGGAAGCGCGGGTTATGAATAAGTTATCCCGAAGTTGCGATTTCCCTGAAATGCGCAGTCCCTGATATGGACCTCACGCAGTCTCCAGCAGATCGCTTTTAGTCCGCCAACACGATATATCACAATGAAGTGGCCATAGCAAGTGTACTTCTTCGCAGCCATTGTTTTGTATTGTCGGTAGAACGCATCCTTATGCTTCAATTCAGTTCACATTGGCCAAGCGTGGTGGTGGGTTTATTTATTTATTTATTTATTTTTTTGAACACCGTCATCACCAGCTTCAAAAGTAAGTGATTACCATCTTTGCTTGAAAAGATTGATAGACGCAAAGCGGGGGATGGGTTTTTGCTACCGCATTCGCTCTGCGTTATGGTGATTTAGCCATTGTCATCTGCAATGCTTAAGCGTGAATTCGTTTGAGCTATTTTCGTTGCATACAGTACGAGAAGTAAATTGGTAGCAGTCCTTGAGGCAAGTGCTTACGAAAGGCACTGGAGCGTGCTGGTGTAATGTTTGGCACATCGCTGGTGTGCCTGATAGAGTATCCTGTCCGCAACGCTCTAATCGCAAACAACTTGTTGGAAAGAACTAGCTTCAACAACGGTGCCTCATGACACTGAGTGCTGCTGCCTGTCTGAAAAAGTATATATATATATATATATATATATATATATATATATATATACATATATTGAAGCATGGTCGATGATGTAAGCTCTTACATCTCTTTCAGAGCGCAAGCTGCAGTTTTTGGAACTCTAAATGCAAGGATCACTGCCGCTGTGAGCGGGTAACCCATACTGTTTTTAACACAGTCTTTAAATGTATCCGCAATGTTACTCGTCCTTAAAAAATGAATTGTAAAATAAACAATCCGAGCAATAAGAGGTGTCTGGCAGATCTTATTTCTCTTCCTCGAAGCACTGTTTATTGACATCGGCACATATGGGATGGTGAGCTGAGACCAACAATCGGGAATTAGATTTGCATGTGCGAAATAAGCATTCGAGTGGGAAATTAAAGTGACCTATAATATCTTCATTAAAGTTGTGAGTAGTGCCTGTCCCGTCGGTTTGTGTTTCTTACTTTGTGGTGTGTGTTTTTTTAGCGCTGCATTATGTCACTCAGCAAGCACCAACTCGCCCAACAACACGTCCTTCTGTATATGTCAGTACGACTTGCTAATAGACGAATACAATTTACTCACATTACAAACAACACTAATCCTTCATAGTGAAGTGAAGACCTCATCAAGCGCGAAAAGTGACCGTCGGCCTCGTCATCGTCGTCAACACGAGTCATGGCGAAAAAAGAAATCACGCCATATCCACGAAGTGAATGATGATGAGTGGGCGAAGCTCCGGAGATAATCTAGTAAACCGTCAATCCTCCGTAAATTTTGCCCACTCGATCGTCATACAAAGACCTGACGCACAAACGCGGGGGGTGTGGTGTGATTATACATACAGTATATACACAATGTTTCATTATTTACATATTGATAAAGTATATACGCAATGTTTTATTATTTACATAAATATGGGGTAGATGATGATTTTCTTCAAGAGCTCTACGCACCACAAGGAGGGGGTTCCCCTGATTTTGTTTTCCTCATATATGACGTTAAGCTCAGGGGAACGTTTGTTGTCGGCGTTGCCGTTTTGCCTTTCGAGGGCGAGAGCGCGTTCACGATCGTTTTCATCCATGGCAGAAAGAGAATGTGTGGTCTGGAACGCGCTTATTCTTCGTGGTCATCAGCGTCATCGTCATTGTTATCACGTGTAGTGGGTACATTCCACTATACTGGAACGCGCCTATTCTTCATGGTCATCAGGCGTCATCGTTATCACGTGTAGTGCGTATATTCCACTATACGGTGGCTACGACAGACAACTACGGCAGACAAGCCAACGCCTTAAGGAGCTTCGCCCCTAAAATCATCACGTAATGACGTGACCTTACGACGTCATCATGACTTCACAGGTTGCAAAAATGAGCATTGCCGCTTGGCATAAGGTGGACTGATGTCGGAAGCACTACAAAACCACGTTGATTGCAGAACGCTTTCGGGGGGGGGGGGGGGGGGGGCGATTGGTTTGCAGTTTTCGCGTGCGAGACGTCTTAGGCAAGTGTATGAGGAGCTGTGTGACCGTTTCCAGCACTTGCAGAGTCATGATCACGTTGATAACGAAGATACATTCCTCTTCACACGAAACAGCTCCATTTGGAAACTCCGTTTTCATTTATGATGAAGCTGCATTCCTCTTCACAGGAAACAGCTTCCTTCAGAGGCTATATGTTCATTGATAATACGAATAAATTCGTTTTCACAAGAAACAGCTTTGCAAAACAGAATTTTATGGAGTAGAAATGCACAAATTCAGTGTTTGTTTCCTGCCTGCTCATACAAGTGCCACTGTAAAGGGCGCAAATCATCGCACGGGTAAGTTGAGGAGCCACTGTCGGGTTTACCCCGTTATCAGCCCCATGAGCTGACATACATTAACGCTCCTGGTTTTGATTCTCTGTTTTGCTTAATGAATAAAATATGGCCCTTTCTTCGACTTTTTGCATCTCTCAGGACTTAGTGATTAAACTCTTTGTGGTATAAAATATTTGAGGTTGGGTGTCTAGCGAAAGTGAATAACAATAAAAAAAACAAAAAAAAAAAACAAAAACAAAATACAAAATGTGACTATTCCTTGACCTTCATTAAGACATTTGTTGAGTGCGGCCACACCTGTTTCAAATGAATGCTATTAGTAAATCTGCATGCGCAAATTATTCTTCTGCAATACATTCGCTGTCACTGCTGGTATTCCAAAGGGTTCGATTAGCACGGAAAAGAAAGTAAGGCACCTTCGCCCTAGGTGTGCCAAGCCTGATGGAAGTGCGCAGCTGGGCAGCCTTCTTTGTTTCTCTTCGGTGTTCTGTTTCTGTCCTCCTCTTTTTCTATCTTGCTCTCTTTTCCAGTTTTTCCCTTATTTTTCTATTTATTTCTATTTTTCCTGCTTTTTTTTCTTTTTCTCTCTTTCTATTTATTCCTTGCTTCCTCTTTCAATTTTTATACGTGGCTTGTGTTGTCGTGTTGCCCTAGCCATAGCAGTAATGCCCGCACCTAATGTCATCATCAAGGCGTTCGAAGAACAAGAGTGGAAGCAGACTTCTCCTTGGCATGAGCGCATACTCCATATGCTACAGTTGGCTATGCCCGATGTGGTTTTCCCTGCGTTAATATCATCATCGAGGCGCTCGATTAACAAGAGGAAGAAAACTGCTATTTGGCGTGAGCGCGTCTTCAGTATGCTACAGGTCAAAGTTTTTAGGCTAGAAGCGTTGCTACAGATTGTTGTGCTATATGTGGTTTGGCCTGCGTTACCCCAGGCGACGAAGTCGGCATACGATCGCAGCATACGACAGCATACGATGAACCGGCCCCCTAAAGCGATCCGCACTTAAAGCTATGCAGAATCTCTTTGGGAGTTAGTGTAAGGGATGGGTAAGGAAAGAGTTTTATTGCGAATTGCTTTCTTCCCTGTAAATATAGAAAATTGCTTTCTGGGGTCATCGGCATGGCATACTTATTCTTTCTAATGGTGGACAGCGTCTCGAACGGCCCCATGGTGCGCACATCCCGCGACCATGAAAACGCGAGTTTGGCATGAAGTTTTGGCAAAGTTGGAATTTTCTTGATGTGTCAAATCCCCCCACGCTGGCTTTACATCTTGTCCTGAAAGTGGCTTTTACTCCGCTACCTCGAAATTCTCGCTGTATGCTTTTGTTGTACCGCGGCTACAACGTATTCGTGTGATTCAGATATATTAATATTAAGCAACCAAACCCATCAGAAACTTTGTGATTGCATCGAGAGAGAGAGAGGACAGACGCGATGGCGGCTGACGTGGCCATGCTGTTCTCGCCACTTTATTAGGAAGGCGATGACGGAAGCGTAGTGGTGACGGCTGCAGCATCCAGTCTGGCTGGGACCTCGAGGTCGGTCTCCACCTTGGTTCTCCACTGGCTCGTGCCTCGAGCTCTAGGTATGAGCTGCGCGAAAGGTGCGATGCGCACGCGGGAAAATGATGATGATGATGATGATGATGATGATGATGGGTGATGAAGATGACGCTACAGATTACTGCCCTCCACAGAAATGAAGCCCAAGTGAAAACTGGTGGCATATATAAAGAGAGTTCGTGAAGCGAGACAAAAGGTTCCTGGACAGTCCAGATCATGAATGTGAAAGGAGCACAGGGAACCAGTGGGTCTCTCGCGGTTGGTTTTGTGAGCTGCGTAGTGGCTGAGGGTCCTGACTAAGGGAAGCTGTCGTCAGGAGCAGTTGTTGTGGATGACATAGGTGGTGTAGCCGGACGGGGGGACATCCGCTGGGCACTGCAGAAATCCAGTCGACGAAGGTGATTGTTGTGCGCACTCTAGTGCAGGTGGGTAGAGCACACAGTCGGCGTCGATGTGGGACCCCTCGAGGCTGGAGGAGTGATAGCATTTAAATCCTCGTCGTCCCAAAGCCATGAGACGCGTTGTATGGTAGGTGTACGCGGCGTGTGGATGGGAATAGTTCCATCGATTGCGCAGAGCGAGCAACTGCACTGCATGGTGTCAGGGTGTCCGGCATGTACGCGACCATTGACAGATGGTGACAGACTAATATTTGCCTTGGACTGGGTCCATAAGGAGTCCGAGTGGGATTGAATTCAACGTCGAATCTTCGCATGCAGGCCCGAGCGATGGCGGCACATGAGGTAGGGCGTCGGCGCTTTAGCAGTCAAGCTCGTAGCCTCAGTTCTCATTCGATTGCCCTTGAGCGACCTCTGCTCGTGAGAACGGATGTTGGCAACAACAGGAAACACACTGGACACCGCAGAGGGACGTAAAGGTATGTCCACTTCAGTGAGTGAAAAACCTTGCGTAGCCGGTGGAGGAGAGCATGTGTGCGGGGCGGCAGGCTCGTTGCCGCCTGAGTGGCCGGTAGGAGACACGTGGTCTGCTTTACCTGTGACGAGCCAAACGAACGGTCCTCGAGAGTTAACGCCATGATTGGAGCATCCCGCTCGTTTGGCCGTAGCTGGTTAGGGGCGCGACCTACGGCTGTGTTAGACTTCGAGGACGACGCTGGTTGGTGCTGGCAAGACGCACAGACTGTTAAAGCCGACAAAAAGTCTTGCTGGTCGATTGGCGTGAATGGCGAATCGTTTGTATAGGAAGGGCGAACAGCGGGTGAGCGGATGGCAGTGGCAGACTCCATGGCGTGCGGCGAATTAGTCGTCGTTGAGTGTAACACCTCGGAGGTGTCGCGCGCAGTGGAGGTCGGTGGAGGTGTGCGAATGGCAGGCACGCGTGACGGGTCTTCGGCCGAGGGCCGAGGGCTTCGAAGGAAGTCTCCTTTAGAGGGCAGCTCGGTCGAAGCAGGGGCGTCTTCTTCCTCGACGTGGTGATCGGGCACAGGAATAGGCGCTGCTGCGGCCAGATACGAGGTAGAAGGAGTCGTAATCAGGGAAGTTCTATCGTGATCGAGTGAAGTTGAAGGTGAAACTGGGTACTCGCGGTGGCTCCACCGAGGTGGTGTGATGATGTTGTGGGCTAAGGCCTCTCACACACAAGGATGGCTCGGCTTACATACAGAAGGTTTTAATCTTGACAAGGCACGGGGTTGATGAACACGATACACAAGCCGAGACAAAAAATTGGCCTTGTATCTGCGTGCTTCGCTGCAAATATCGTCGAAAAACGATAGTCTTGTGCCGGCCGTACTACTATGTTTTGCCTCAGCACCTACTCCATGTTGAATCGGCCGCAGCTGGCTGGCATTGATAAAATAGAGGAGGCGCTGCGTGAGATATGGAACCCAGGGCCACTGCCAGCGGCAGCACCATAACGTCGGCAGAAGGCTTTTTCGTGCATAGCGTCGCAGTTCGTGCACAGCGTCGCATTTTCGGCGCAGCCTAACAAACACTAGGGTCTTTAGAATTACGTACCTATGTATTTTCTAATAAAGGAACACATGACCTGATACTTATGTATTGATGTTGCGCCTCAGATTGCGTAATATTTGCTTTTTAATCGAAAATCTTCACAAGTATGAACGCAAACACCAGTTCAAGATGGCTGGGCGTTCAGCAAGTAGTTAAACTTTGGCCGGGTGTCTGAATCAATTCGAGGGACAGACAGACAGACAGACGGACAGACAGGCCAAAATGTCTGCGTTGAAGTATCCCAAGAAAGACTATCGTCTTTAATAAACACACTCCAGTCTAGCAACTACTTCGTAGTGTATATCGTCGCGGTGACGGCACACTCACGGTACGTTGGGCCGCGTGAAGACGTTGTTGTGGTAGAGCAGCGTAGTAGCCGTGGCGAAGGCCCAGCACTGTAGAGTCTGGGGCGTCGCCCAGCACAGGACAGACCGAAGACACGACTCGGCCGCACGGGAACACACCGACACCGGGTGACTACTTGTCCCAGGAACACAAGCCTTGGGTGACGGCACAGCTGGCTTCACCGGGAATGCGGGTCCCTCCCAGGCAGCTCAGGCTAGCGCCGTGGCCGACTGTGCAGCGCGAGCTCCGCTCATCGGCCTCTTCTTCGTTGACGCACGAAAATTTATGCACGCAATCGGCCGCGCGTAAATTCCTATCACATTTCCCCCCCAATTTCAAGAAGTCGAGGAGGATCATAACAACAAGGCAATGGTAAATACTGACACGCGTAGCCCTAAGGTGACGAACGTTGTTCGTCGAACATCATGCCATTTTTCCAGGCCTTTTGCGTTCTTGTAACAGCACACTCAGAGACTTCTCGATGAGGTGTCCATTCGTAGCATAACTCGGGCAAGCAGGTATGGGCCCTTGATCTGATGAAGCGCGTCCGTTTGGGTGGCGTGGAACTCTTCGTTGGCATACGTCACACGACCTCACAAATCGTATGGTCTCGGACTGCACTCTCCGCCAGTAAAATTCACTGATGATTTGATCGACCATCCGCGTTGCACCTTGGTGTCGAGCTGGACTATCTTCATGAGCAATTTTCATCACATTCTCTCAAAGGCCCCTTGGCACCACCAACTGCTTGAGTATCTTTGTACTTTCCGTTCTGTGCTTCCGGTAAAGAATGTCATCATGCAAATAATACTCGTTCTTGTGGCCGTCCGCTATCGTCATCTTGCCAACCTCCTCGAAGCAGTGCCTCAAAGAACCATTGTTTTTCTGTAAATGCTTCAATTTGCCTTGCTCGATTCTTGTGATTGCGGGCTGGAGCGCCGGCAGTGTGCGAAGTGATCGGGTAGGCCTTCCGTTTGTCACAGCGATCAGCTCCGCCCCCCGACACGGCCTGGTTCTCTGTATGGCTTGAGCCTGAGTTTCTATAAGCATACATCGGTCGGTCTCTACAGTGCTGAGCCTCCGTCCCGGCTACTCGCCGGATCTACAACGACAACGTCGTCGCGCGGCCCAACGAGCCATGAGTGTGCCGTCGCCGCGATGATAGACACTACGAAGTAGACGCTATACTGGAGTGTGTTTATTTGTATCGGCTTGTGCATCATGTCCGTCAGCCCCGTCCCTTGTAAAGATTAAAGCCTTCTGTGTGTCCGTCGAGCCATCCTTGTGTGTGAGAGGCCTTAGCCCACAACAGCATCACAATTTTGGCGAGCCTGCCAGGATTGGCTGTTAACATCCTATTAGTCAATGCTAAGACGATGCGAGGATGACTGTGCACGTAGACAAATCGCTTTTTTCTGGGGGGAAAGTATGAAGTACTCTTCTGAGGTTTGGGCAGCCGACCGGGCCTGCAATTGATAAGTTGCTGGGCATTGAGAGGTATCGTCATTGGTAATAGGAGAGAGGGAATAGCAGAATCGCGGCTGCATGCTGGTTATGTAGACACTAGTGGTAAATGACCTCCTTTTTGGAAAAAGATAACCTGCTTTTCCTCAGTGGTTGTCGAAGTATGGTTACCATGGAAGCCATAGTCTTCCAGTGTGACACGCTAGTATTGCAGGGGCTGCGTGCAACATATTGTCCACAGATGCCTTTGATGGGGAATGTATACTCATAGCACTGAAATCGAACCGGCAGTACCAGCTGTGCTGGTAACAAACAAGATGAAACGGGCTATGGTTCCATGAAAGGCATAACCGATGTATATGCAACACTGCATAATTTTTTGCAGCTTAACGGGAGTGATTAGTCGTTCTCGTTGCTCCATCAAATTTTAGGGCCATATAAGGTAATCGCATTGTATCCAAATCCTAACTGGATGATAATGCTGGGCATTGCTACTTTTTGGCCATTATCAGAATGCAATTGGTTCTTCTAGACAGGAGTGCAATATAGATCATGTGGTGTAGGGAAATAAGTAAGCTGATTTATGCAATTCTAGAATAGTACTGTGTGTAAAAAAACTGACCATGCTGTGAATACGCTTCGTGTGCTATATTAACAACCTCACCCGACATTGTTCTCAGACTCTGCTGAAGCAACGTAATGGACATTACAAAAAACACTTGTTAACGTACTCTCAAGCAATAGTCACAAAGAACTCGCATTGCATTCGGTGTACAAACTCCGTACACAATAAACGTGTAGACTTCTGTTCCGCATGTGGTTAGATATTGAAAATATACAATATATGGACTTAGCACCGTGCTACTTAGTGGTCCGTACAACTTTCTCGAACTGGTGAGAAAATTGGGTGATTCAGTTTCGTTTTGGCCGTCTTCGAATGCAAAAAAGCCGGGTGAAGAAAGAGTAAGACGAAGTTGGGCGGGCGGCCATCGCCGCGTTCGATCGGGTGGTTGGGGCTGCGAACCCCGTGTGCTAAGCCAGTCGCGCTATGCGGGCGCCTCCGGGTCCGCAGCGACGACGCAATGGTCCCACACTGCCGCCGGGCCCCAAGGAGAAGTAGCCGTCACGAGTACCTGCGACGTGCCCTCTTGCAAGACCAAGACAAGCAGATCATCGTGCTGCCCGGCGCCCATGTTCGCCGCAACGGCATGATTGTTGACTTCTCCAGGACGTCCTTGCTTCGAAGTCTGACTCGACTAACTCATCGTGCTGCCCGGCGCCTGTGTTCTTCGCAACGGAATGAGTGAGTGGTCGTCGACTTAAGCATTGGGTCACGAGCGTGTGGTGCCGTTAATTTTCGTGGATGGACGTGCTTGGTATTTGGCCAAGACTGCAACATTATTGTTGTTAGAAGTGTCCAGTTTATGTGTATTGTGTCAGTTGGCCATGTCTTTCAGTTATGCTTCGTCTGAATTGATAAAGTAATTTTCTACGTCTACTGTCTCGGCCCACGAATCATCACAGGCGGGCGGTACGTTTCGCCGTAGCAGGCCAATACCGTGCAGCAGAGGTCGCCGTATTGCTGCGTGATGGAAGTCGACACGGCAGCGAGATAACAGAGTTCAATCGTGAGGACGTTCAGCACGATGACTTTCATCAGCCGCTGCGCGGGGACGCCATTAAGCTCGAGGATGGATGGCATCGACCTGTTTCAACCACGATCAGCTGTAGGTCGGGTTGAACGGCTTCACTGGCGGCAAGAATAGCGGAAGTATTCAGACGTGATGGCGGCCGTGGCCATGTCGTGCTCGTCACCTTATTTCGCCACTTTATTAGGAAGACAAACGGCCCGAAACGGAGTGGCGGTGGCGGCAGTGTCCACTCTGGCCAGTATTTATGAAAGGGAACACGCGAGCGCGTGGCCCGCGCGCTCCTGCGGCTGCTTGCAGCGCCTTCAAGCGTGAGCGATAGCAACCACAGCCTATTTTCGTGTCAACTAGTGGCGAGCAAAACAACCAGTCATAAGTGTTATGCCGCCCACAGAGTCGATGCAGCCGGCTGCAAGATTGCAACCCCCTCCCCCTTCAAAGCGATTACGCAAGAGGCTGGGCCAGCGGCGTTTCGTCTGCTGCTGGTAAACTATGCTTGGCATTCGAGCGCACTCGAAATGGTCTGCCGCTTGGCTTTCACGCGTTGCGCTTCGGCTGATTTAGAGTGCTTTAGGCGGCAGTGGTGCAGTCAGGTGAGCTTTTCCTGTTGGTTCGCCGTCTTGAAATCCCTCACCGAATGTCGTGGAGAACCTTTTAGATAGAATCCCCCCTTTGCCGACAACGTGTCTCCGGCCAATACAAAAAGTACTAGTATGTCAGTGCTTTATGCTTTAAGGTCATGCACAGTGCCGCTGGGGTCTTGATGAGAGCGCGAGAAGGTGCTGTGTAGCAAACAGGAGAAAAGGTCTCGTGGTGGTTCGGGCGATTTTCATCGATATTTATAAGTAACGTAAAAGACGTGAACATGAAACGTGAAAAGAAATAACTTCAATTACTTTATCGAAACTGAAAGAAATACGTCAATTGTCGTTTTACTTTTGTCATCAACTGACAAAAAAAAGTACCACATTGCAATACTCGTCAATACTTAGTGTCGTAAACATTTGTGGACATGACAGCTGCCACTCCAGTTAGTAGGAATTCACACAGAGCGGCCGTTAGGGACGTGTCACTTCTCAGCCTCTCCCCCTCCTCCTTGATGACAACCCAAAGGACGTCCGCCGAGAGTCCCTGTAAGGACCGGACCGCCAGCGCGCTTTTAAAAAGTGCCCAAACGTTTTATACTATGCTCAGATCTGAAACGCCCCTAAGCATTGACAAGTGTCGCAATGTGCTACTTTTTTTCTGTTCGATGAGGGATTTCAAAACGGCAACCCACCACGAAAAGTTCATCTGGCTGCACCGCTGTTGCCTAAATCAATGAATCAGCCGAAGCGTAACGCGTGAAAGCCAAGCGGCAGAGCTTCCCCGTTTCGAGTGCGCTCGCGTGCCAAGCATAGTTTACAAGCAGCAGACGACACGTCGCGGGCCCGGCCTTTTGAGTATTCGCCTTCAAGGGGGGAGGGGGTTGCAATCTTGCAGCCGGCTGCATATCACCCATGGCTGGTTGTTTTGCTCGGCACTAGATGACGCGAAAAGAGGCTGTGCTTGCTCCCGCTCACGCATGAAGGCGCTGAAAGCAGCCGCCGGAGCGCGCGGGCCACGCGTTCGCGTGTTCCCTTTCATAAAAATTGACAGTGTACAACGTCGGATGCCCGCAAGGAAACGCTCCACCTTTGCTTATAAATAACTAAGCCCCTGCTGCGCACCATCTGCGCCTAACCTTATTCAGCCGCGCATGTATCGAGGAGCAGCCGCCGCCAAGCCATACCTACAGAGGGAGGAACAGTCGGCGAAGCCGCCGCGCCGAGTTCGCCTGGCGTGGCGCGAGCCCAGTATGAGCGACGAAAGGTCCCAACTTCCACCGGGAGTGCCACAGCCAGGTTTGCATGATAGTTTCTGGCGCTGTAGTTCGGACATTCTTGCATAATCTGTGACAGGCTGTGGTTCGATTGCAATCTGTCTACGCCAAGCAACGAGCAAGCATCAGCCGAGAAAGCCACGTTAAGCCCCTAATATCGACCAGCCTCGCTGCTTCTTAACGTTTCCCTGGCTGCGGTAAACTTGTTTCTTTATTTATTTCCTGTCCAGTAAAGCAAAGCGAGGGTGCACAATATCTGCGATTTTGTTTACTGAATGCTTCACAGCAAGAATTCAGGCGAGTAGATTGGGAAGAAGCATAGTTATGAAGATTAACGGAGTATATCTCAGGAACATGTGGTTTGGATATGACCCTGTGGTCTTCAGCAACGCTTGCGACGACCTAAAAAAATAAAGGCTGGCTTATAGGACTGTAGGATTGGGAGTGTTAGCGCAACATGATTATGAGTGGAAATCAGTGCAGCCGACAGGAGGGGAGAAAAGAGAGTACATGAAAAGATGAAATGTCTTCCTACAAAGCAGATTGGTTGGGATTATTGCTGCCAAATTCTTTCGCACGTCAGTGTGCGCGGCTCTATTTTTCACCTGAAGAAGAAAAAAAGAACATGCCTGATAAGGGCGCTCAGGCCTCAATAGCTCGCCTTCACCTCCTCTGTGGTGGTTGATGCACGCTGCGTTGAAGAAGCCAGCCGGTCAAACAGCATGCCTTTATTGCCTACCATGGTAACCGGACAGCAACCTGACAGCCGGTGAACAACTAAAGGTAAGATTACAGAGTGGCTCGCATCTAGGCCGTCGCAGCAGCATATGGACGCTTCGGCTGGCAAGGGAGACAACTGATAAGCACAGCGCGCGAAACAGTACGTGACGTTATCACACTTCGTCACGGATATAGCTCATCCTCCTGCACGTAATCACGCACTGCTAGCATGTGCACGCAATCAGAACCCGTAGCGATCAGGCTGTCTTTGTAGTCTCTTGAGTATCGACAACCACCTCTGTTGATTGCGCCGTTAGCTTCTGCCGATACTTGCACTGTTCCATCTTCACTTGCTGGCATATTTGATTCTGATGCCTGCTGTACCTGCTGCTGCTGCTGCGTTGTTCCGGTGCGAGTGTCCATGTCAGGAAACAAAGTTAGTACTGAGCTGTCTCGTACAATGTGGTTACGATGTCGCACCGACTCGTAAGCACCACGCGGAGTCACGACATTAAGTAACAATATAGCTAGGTGGGCTAGTTGGTATCTCATGATTACTTAAAAAACTCTGAGCGCAAATAAACGACGTAGGACCAAGAAAGAGAAACACACACCACGAGCGCTTGTGGTGTGTGTTTCTCTTTCTTGGTCCTACGTCGTTTATTTGCGCTCAAAGTTTTTAAGTAATCACGGCATTAAGTCTGTAAGACACTGGTCCCGTGAAGGCTAGCACTGTTGCTTGCAGCCACTTTGGTCCCGCACGAAAATTACGCACTCGTACTTGAACACCTTCACTGAACACTGCCTCGAAGCGGCTGCCTCGGTGCCGGGTCTGCTGGAACTGCCAACGTGCGACGTGCTCCTCAATGAATGGTCTGACCAGGTCCAACCTAGTGCGGAGCCTCCTCCCCACGAGCAACATGGCAGGCGCTTCTCCTGTTGTAGGGTGTGGCGTGTTGCGATTGGCTAGCAGAAGATCCGCTAGCTCAGACGGTGACGTGCCTTGGCTTGCTTTTCGGAGCGCTGACTTCAGCGTCTGGACGAACCGCTTGGCCAAGCCGTTGCTGCTTGGATGGTATGGTGCGGTTCGCACGTGTCTCGTTCGATGCCCTGCAGATAAGTGAAATTCAGGAGACCTGAATTGAGTACCGTTGTCAGACACTACGGACTCGGAAAACCCGAATGTGCAGAAGATATCGTGCAGACATGAAATTCTAGCTTGTGTTGAAATTGACGTCATTGTCAACACTTTCGGCCACTTCGAATGTGCGTCGACAATCACCATATACCAAAGTCCCTTGACTGGGCCGGCAGAGTCGACGCGCACTCGCTGCCAAGGTCGTGTGTGCCAGACCCACGGTTGTAGTGGCGCTTTGAGTGGCAAGTTGCGCGCTTCCATGCACAACTTGCATTTCGAGATTTAGTGCTGTATATATTTATCCATGGCTGGCCACCCCACATAGCTTCGAGCTAGTTCTTTTGTTCTCACAACTCCGGCATGTCCCTGATGCAGTTCATCTAATACGAGTCGTTGGTACTTCTGTGGAGCAACAACACGCATTCCTAGCATGATGCACCCTTGATATACAGGCAGTTCAAACTTTGTACAAAGAAATGGTTTCCTCTCTTCCGATACTCGGCGCGGCCAACCATGCTGAATGCATTTCACAACTTCACGCATAACTGGATTTCGTGTTGTTTCTGCCCTAATTTGTCTGCTGTTTACTGGCATGGTGTCGAAACGCTAAACCAAAAAAAAAAATTCCTTTCGACCAATCGACTCCAGATTGCTGAAGTGGCAGGCGTGACAAGCAGTCAGCGTCCACATTGTGAACTGACGGCCTGAACTTCAAGGTGAATGTACACACCGATAATGCAACCGACCAGCGCTGAAGCCTAGCGGTTGCAATAGTCGGAATTCCTGTCGTAGGACCAAATATGGCTTTCAATGGTTTGTGGTCGGTGAGCAAAATGAATGGCCTTGTATAGACCTAATAATGAAATTTGTTCACACCGAACACAAGTGCCAAAGCCTATTTCTCCAACTGGCTGCAGCATTGCTCAGCCTTAGTGAGGGTACGCGATGCATACGCTACGAGATGAGTCTGCCCATCCTCGAAAACACGAGACAAGACCGCGCCACGCCACAAGCAGAGGCATCACACACAATATGCAAGGGGAGGTGACAGTCATACTGCGCCAAAATGGGCTGCGTTGCTAACATTTGCTTAAATTGGTGAAAACTTTTTCGCAAGACATCACACACAGAGACTGCATCTTTCCAAAGTTCGTTTCAGAGGAAACAAGATCGAGGAAATATTTTGAACGAACTTTAAGTAGAACTTAAGGACCAGTACAGCATGAAGCTGTTGCTTGTTAGTTGGAGTGGGCGCGTTCACGATAGCGCGTAGCTTTTTATTTGTTGGTTGGACGCCGTCCTTGGTGATCAGATGTCTGTTACTGCAGCTTATCTTGAAAAAAACATGGCTGATCCCTCTGTCAAAGGAATCGGTATAACACGAAAGTGAAACGTGTATTCACATAAGTAGTTGAGCATTTATTGTGCATTGTTTCGCCACAAGGGAGAAGGAATGAATGCGGCAGCAACAAATTGTAATGTGACGTGAAGAATGGCAAGCAGCTCGAAACATGCAGCGCGCACCTCAAGCATAAAGGACGCACGAAATGAGCATACACAAGACGAGCACGGACTGTCACAGCTCGACATTTAAAGCCCGCTGCTCTAACACAAAGACGCACGAAACGAACGCACAAGCATACACAGGACGAGCGCTAACAACTGCCACAATTATTACTTCGTGTGTAAGCGGCGCGCTCCATTCGTAAACGCGGCCGCTGCGGCGAACGAAGCGACCTTCGTGCACTCTTTAACCACTGTAACTTCAAAGCAAACTTGCGGTGGAAACACAAGGCGTGCGAAGCGCCCGAATGCCCCGATCAGGAGATAAGCGCGCGCGCACCAGCGACCACGTCCAGTGGAGGCGCACGCTAACCCCAACGAGAGGCGCGACGACGCGCGCTCCGTGACACCTTCGCGCCATCTCGCTAGTGGTGACGAAAACGCGCTGAAGTCGAGGAGCTCTGACGACCGCCAACGGTATATGGTGTGTATAAATAGCTTGCCGTTAGCAAGCTGAGGAACGTACGCTCTTGTAGCCGAGTGGTTTCACGCCGCGCGCTGCGGAGCGAGAGGTCGTAGGTTCGACGCCCGGCGTCGGAACTTTGTCTTCTAATTTTTCTTTGATCTCATTATGTTAGTTAATATTTTACAACGTCATATCCGTGACGGAAATACGTCAGAGGAGCCGTGGTGGACCCCGGCATAAAACACTTTCGTGTTAAAAAATCGCATTTGTAGGCTGCACCGGAATCCATCGTTCCAGCAGTCTTTTTAACAGCTCCCACATTACGTAGGTGGTCCTCTTGCGTACGCCCAGTGGTTAAAATATCATCAAGGTAACAAGTGACTGATGGGAACCCTTTAAGCACATTGTCCATATTGCGCTGAAAGATCGCAGGCGCTGACGCAATACCGAGCCGTAACTGGTTAACTGCACATATACTGTTTTGTGTGTTCAACGCGAGGTATTGTCGGGATTCTTCATCCATTTCAACCTGCTGGTATGCTCTGCTTAAGTTACTTTAGGAGAATTTTTCTCTTCCAGCAAGCACTAAAAGCAATTCGTCAGCTTTGGGAAGTAGACAACTTTCTGTGTCCAAAATTAGTTTACGGTGACTTTGTAGTCTCCGCGAATCCGAACTGATCCATCTCGCTTAACCCTTTGTATCTAGCGTCCAGACTAAACATATCAAAGTAGTGCGATCAGGCTAGCCAGTGGATTGCCTTAAAAATCAATTTGAAATGTGGGTATTGCTTGAGAATTTTATAGAATCATGAATATGTCTCCGCCTCTGTGAACAGACAGCACTACGGGCGCATAGAAAAACCGTGTTCTTCTCAAGTCACTTGTAGAGGTCTATGCCCATAAGCGTGCGCAGGGTTCCCCTTCAGGAGGGAGCGAAGGTTCGTATTAGCGCCCTCCCTTCCTGTTTATGTCATTGTATGGGGCTGCCTTTGCGCTCCCCCCCCCCCCTTGTGTTGCGTTGTGAAGTTGCGTTTACAATTCATTTCCTTTATTAGGGACGTAGAATAAGTGATGAAGATATTCATGCCATAATTTTCGAGTTGACTAGTGGAAGCGAATGGTCCGATTTGGAGAGCAGCGATAATTAGCGCGTTGAAGCAGAGCTATTAACAAGCAAAGGCCTCTTCAACACTGCTACTGCTAATGATGAAATCATTAAGTTTGAACGTAACCATGAAAGCTTTCGTAATGATCAACGACGATAAAGATGATGAGGACGATGTTGAAGTAGAGCTGTGGGCAAGGAAATGAGACTTAAATGGTGATAATGGGGGTGATGATGAAAGCGTTGAACATGAGGAATAAGGCATTGATGATGGTGATAATGAAGGATGATGATGAAAATGCTGAGTCTGAGCCATTAGAAAGCGGCCACGTGGACCTTTATGATGATGATGATGGCGATGATACTAATGATGAACGAGTTGAACTTATGATGAAGGCGGTGGTTATGGTAAGTAGAATGAATGAATGAATGAAACCACGTTTATTCCACTTTCTAATGCGCCTAAGGCTCTGTGGGGAAAGTAGTGATGTTGATAATTAAGGCGTTGAGAAGGAGTTGCCGGCAGGCGAAATTCCGATGTAAAATTCAGGATGATGGACCTAGCCTAACTTCATGGTGTTCCCAATGTCCACATATGTGGACACCTGTTTTCCTATAGAACTAAAGCTAAATTTCCAAGGTTTTTGGTTTATTCCCACTTTTTTATGTATCGTTATTACATATACGCAATAAAATATTTACTTGCACAACTGGATTGGCTGTGGGAAACAAAGGGTTATTGATTGGCACAATTGGCGTAGCGTATTCACAGCTATAGCAACTGGAGAAATTATTCCTAACGCGTCTAGCTTGGACAATTCTTCCACCGCTGTTCTCAAAGCGAACGGCATGCTTTTTGCGTTAAAGAAACTTGGTCTCTTGTTATCTTTAAAAAAGTTTAACTTTTTTCACCTTGAATTGTGCTGAGCTCGTCCTTGAACACGTCTGCGTAGCGGTTCTGAAGGCTTTGCAGTTCGGCGAGCTTCGTGCTGGTCGTTTGGGCGTGCTGCAGGTTCCGGAGGTCTTGTACTTGCGTCCATTGAAGCTTTATCCGCTGCAGCCAGTTGCGAACCAGAAGTGGCGGACCGTTATGACGCAAACTCCGCTGATGGAGGTGCGGTCCTGTCGAGTGATGTTTCTCAGCTTTGAAAATGCCGTTTGAACGTTGAAAATTACGTTTTAAATTCGAAGTTTATCGGATAAATCCGAATTGTCACAAATTTTACCGGCGAGTGTTTATCGGATTTTTTTCCGTATTTATCCGAAAAGACGGAGCCGTAACTATACTGTACAATACTATGCTACGTTCTGCTAGCGTTCCTGGATAGACGAGTGTTTACGACGCTTGCCTTTGGATCGTGGAGATGCGGCTTCGAATGACGCCTCGCTAAGAATTTTTCCCTCTGCCTTTATCTTTCTTTCTCTTTGTTTCTGCCTCTCCGTAATCGCTCTCGTCCATCCGAATTATTGCATCCCACGCCGGACAAATCGGTGCACTTGTTCAGGGAGCGTAATAGACAAGGACAAAGAGGAAGGCGATAAAGAAGAGGACGTAGAGAGCACGTGCCGGTTCATGATATTTTTGTATTTAGGACTAACAGCATACCTTGAGCCTAACAGCTCCACTGTAACATCACGGTTCAAGCCGGAGTCGAACCCAGACATTTTGAACGCCATCTAAGTATTCGGTCGCATAGCTGCGCCACTGCTTGAAACTGCTTCAGATAAAGACCCTATACAATCGTTCTGTCAGAACAATACGAATGGGGGCGGCAGTGCTGGCTATCCGCTTCTTAATCAATGTAATAAATATTGCATGTATATGACTGCGCAAGCTCTGGTGAAGCGTCGCGGAAATACGCTTACGACCGCTTCCAAGGATTTGCACATCATGGCACCGTAGCGTGCAATTTGCGGCAATTAACTGACGTCTCTATACTAACGTGAGTGCTGACCTCACGTCGAATTATGAGCTACACGCTAGTGAAATCGGTGTGCCTGGTAAGCCCACGATGGGCGCACAACTACTCAATTTACGCAAAGACATATACCGGGCTTTTCAATAAATGTGTCCAGAATTCTGAAAAGTCAGCGAAATGCGCCATTTATTCGAAGCATTCACTATTACTGATTCTGTAGCCGCAGGCATCTTAAGATGACTAAACACATCCTTTAGGACAGTAATTTTTAAATGCGAATGCAATTCTTAGTCAGGCTATGTCAGGCATCCGGTGTTGTGCGGCATTGGCGTTGTCGGCGGCAGGTGTTATCTCTCCGCTCTCACTCCCTCTCCCATAGCAACCGCTGCGGGCGCGCGCGCTTATCCTCGCCCCTAGCAACCGGAGCAGGTGGTGCGGGCGGAGTAGCGGAGAGTGAGTGGAGAGGAGGAGCGCGCTCTGGTGTGTGAGGGCGCTCGCATCGCGGGAGCTCGGCGGAGCTCCCGCGTGTGTGGAGAGAGTGTAGTAGAGGGTAGGTGCAGTACTTCGCCGCTCCTTCTCTCGCCGTTCGCTCTCTCTCCTCCCTGCGCCCTACTCTCCCGTCCGCTCGCTCGCACGTATATATATGGGAAAAAAAAGAAAAAAAAGGAAAAAAAATTGAAATAAAAAAGGAAAAAAAACGGAAAAAAAAGAACAAGAAAAATTAAAAATATAGAAAAATAAAGAAAAATAAAAAAAATAAAAAAAATAAAAAACCAGAAAAAAAAGCAAAAAAAAAACAAGCCGCTGCGCCGTGCTCTCGACCGGGCTGCAGAAATTAGGCGCCTTTTTCCTTCTTCGAACCACAACCACCATATATAAATGGAGTGAAGCGCGCGCGAAATGCATTCGCATTTCCTCACGATTCCCTTCGGGGAGGTGGCGGCATTTTTTTAATTAGAGAAGCTAGGCGGTTATGCTAAATGGGATAATTCAAGTCCTTCATGCGAAGAACCCATTGGAGCTTTCAGATTTCCAAAAGCGGCCTCAACTAATAATTGCGAAGTAATGAAATTCACGCAAATTCAGCGGTGAAACAGAAATCAAGACGAGCGCAACTGTCATATCCTTCTAAGACGTTCCAAGTGTGTCAGGGTACTTATACCAACCACCAACCGATACCGTTTTGTGGGTCTGCGGGCTGCGCTTGCAGTTATAGCACGTATTGCTCACATACGTCAACGCAGAAGAACGAGACCTCTGTAATCGTTGTCTTGAACAGTGACGTCATTCTGGTCCTCTGCTCCGTCATTCTGGTCGTCTTTCATATAGCGTTTTAGAAAAGTAAAATAAGAACCAGGCATCACACAATGCGAACTACGTAACGAGGGGGGTCGTTGAATGCCTCCAACTCTGTCCTGGTGTTTTTTGCTAGTGCAGTTATTGAAAACACTATAGATGTTTTCACTGAGGTTCGTCGAGGTGAATTCTTAAAATAATCGATTTGTAGTGGTTACTACATAGAAGCTGGATAATGCTTTAAAAGGCTCTCAGTACTTGAGTGCCTTGTGTCACAATCTGAATACTATCCTAACGAAAAATGCAATGAGCTTTTCTGTGACCCCTGAGCTATGCCTGAACTCGGGTAAGGACAAATTGACGTAGACTACTTTATGATATGTCTACACCAAAGCGATATCTATTAAAACGTGTTTTGTACAACGTAATTACGCCATAAAATTTAATACTGCTTCAGTTTTAGCACGATAACTATTCAAAAGAAAGTTCACAGTGAATTCTCAGCGCACAATGTACTTTCAATAATAAATATACTATGATTGAACACCTTCTTTAACGACAGAACTTCAACAAGGTGTCGGTGAACAATATTCAATAGGTGTTAACAATGAGCTCAATGATACTTCCATAGGCAAACAATTACTACTGAATACTATAGGTGAACTCTGCCCAATGATATTTTAAAAATTCCTCAATAAGATGTTTTGAAAGAGATAGTGCGTCGTATGCCTAGATTATAAAGACTAAGTGTTTGCTTCAAGTCCGATGCACTATTAATTATAGGATGAGTACGTAGAAAAGATTAATCTGTCTGCCTTTATTGCACAGATTCATACCTAGTTTTACCACCGACACTGTCTGGATTTCATATTTTCGAGGCATATCATAATGCAGGTCTAACTAATCATGTGTTGACTTGTCATTGCCCTACGAAGTTCATTTCCTGATTTGTTGGTCCACCTTCCCCCCCCCTTTTTTCAACCTGACTCGTGGTGTCTGACTTCACTTGCAGCACCTATGCTGACTTTCCATTCTCTACACCTCGCTCTCTGTCATCCGCCCTCCTTATACAGCCAAAACTGAAAAAAAATGCCCTGTGCGAAAAACCAAGAAGTTGTAATGAAAGCTGCTGACGCTGCAGTGTCTTTATTGCTCTTTTGTGTATATAAAGCCATTGACTCTACACGTAGAGAATATTTGCTAAGTTTCATGGCTTTCTGGCATGAGTCGAAATAAAATTAATTCACTCCGTATCGAAACTCAGGAACAGAAGAAGCTCGATGACTACAGACAGTCAAAAATGTATTCAGTGATTAAATTGAGAACATGACAGAAAAAAAATTTGGAGTGGTCATGGACATTTCCCTGCTTGCGCAGGTTAATACTCGGAAAACAGGAATCGTTGTATATCAGCTTCATAAAACAGAACAGTGTCCCGAAAGCTAAAAAAAAGTGAAACGGGGAAAAGTCAACGAAATTACCTATCTAACACGAAATACGTCCCAGCAGCTGTAATAATGCTCTCTAGTTGTGTGCAAATTACCACTTTATGTGTTGCGATGGAGGCAAAATGCCAAATACCCGCGTACTCTGCGATGTTAGTGCACTTTAAAGAACATCAGATGGTCGAAATTTCCGGAGCCCTCCACTACGGCGTCATCGGAAGGTTCTAAGATTATCTGGATGGCTCCTAGTCATTCGGGCACGGTTTGCGCTAGGCAGCAGTTGCCCGTGTAATGGGGCGGTATCATAAAAGCAGGAAGAAAAGAGCACATGTGGCAATATGATCATACCTTTAAGTAAAGGCCAAGTGAGCATTAGGCTGCAGTCCACACAACTTGGTTGAGCGTTCGGAGCAACAAAACGAGGTTCTTGTGTCGACGCTTCCGCATGTGAATGAAGAAATTTAGCGCATTCAAAATAATATCAAGCTTTGTTATAGTCCTTGTCTCATAATCTGCATGCCATTTTGCCGTGATAAACTGCAACGTTAAAAAATCCACGAAACTGAGGTCGAGCACCGCGGGTCCGCCTTCTCTGGACTTTTTGTCGCGCAGGAGCGCTGGTATGGCGACATTCGATGGTTTCCGAGTCATGCACTGAATCACACTTGCTGGAATAAAGAGATTTTCACCGAAAAGTTTCGAACGCCACAAGATCTGAGAAAGACTTTATGGCGAGAGCAGCGTACACTCACACGCACGGCGTTCGCGCTTACCGTTGCCTTACCCGTGCCCTAGAGTGATCATCGAGACCCCCTACCCCGCCCCCGCCTACAGCGCCCAAAGTGGCATCGGCGCGATTCGCGGACCAGTTTTGGCGTCCGCTTTCCACACCTTAAAACTTCTAGCCACCCTAACCGTGTGACTGTTCCACGCTGAGCCAGCAGCGGGGGTGTTTTGCCAACCACCGCCCTGCACGTGCGCCAGTACCGTCACGCAGGGATGTAGACGCCTCGGTGGGACGTATCCCGGGAGGAGTCTATCCAAACCAGCGTACCCATGATCCCAAGGCAAGCATCGTAACAACTCGGCTATCCGGGCACGCTATGGAAGCATAGCATAGCCTTGTATTGTATAGTATATGACGGGGCTAGAGAGGGTGAGGATGAAAGAAATGAGGGTGAAGAGGGGGAAAGGAGGCGAACAGAGAGTAGAGCATAGCTTTGCAAAAAAAGAGAGAGAGAAATAGAGGAAGACAGGGAATAAAAAGAGAAAAAGAAACTAAGACAGAAGGGACAGGTTCAAACAAAGAGAGAGAAATTTATATAGACAGGAAGAGAAAGAGATCAAAAGAAAGGCGAAATGAGAAATACGAGATGAGACAGAGAGGGAGAACAACAGGAAAGAAAGAGCAAGAAAGATAGAAGGGGCAAAGAATACGAAGAAATATTTGCATGGACAAAAAAAGATATAGAAGTTAACATAGACGAAAGCACACAGAAAAATTAGAGAGAAGAGAGAAAAGATGAAGAAAGAGCAAAATAAAGAGTGACAAAGAAGGCCGCGCAGCGGCGTACTTCAGGCTTGAAACCACTATTGCGAAGCTGACCAAACTGATGTCTAGGTGGTGCTGGTTTTTCAAACTGAGGGCCCCACGCTCAGAAGCCTAGCGTTTTACAACGTATGCTAAGCATCCAGGCTTGCATGACTCAATATATCTGGACCATCTACATTAGACGTATCGGCGGTTAGAAAAGCAAATGTACAAGAATAGGATCTGTGGAGACATTATTCACTAAATTCCCGCCAGCTCCACTTGTGAGAACTGGCGAAACGCCGAAGCTGCTTCTAGCACTCAACGCGACTTCATCAACGGACGGGGAAGCCTTGACTAAGAACAGCTTCGCTGTTAAATATTTCGTGACAGTGTAATGAACGTCCTCACTGGGCAAAAAATATAAAACCAACATAGAGCATTCTGTGCATGGGCCAATTTGTGACATCGCGAACTTTTAATACCGAACAAGCTTTTCGGTGGTCGCGCGACACGCCTCCCTTCGCGCCCTCCCAAACGCTGAGGAATTCTAGGAACAAAAATGAAATGCACCGTTCCAATGCCACCCGACAACAGCAATACATGAAAGACCGAACCATGCAGCTTCCTATGAAATCTCCGCGCTTAGACATCAGGAAAGGAAATTTTTAGTGGAGTGTTTGTAGCAGAAGATTCGGGAGGCAGTGCACTGAAATTCAAATAAGGTGGAAGTTCGGGGGAAAATGAATCCTTGAAGCAATGGAAAATTCTTGGAACACTGGGTGGTCGCTGAATCCTTCGAACGCGAAGACTTCCAAAGATTCAGCTTGCAATGGAAATCCTTGGAACATGGGGGGAAACAGCTTAGACGGGGAGAAAAGCTTTCGAAAAATGCTTGGAACACGGAGACATCCCGCGTTGCAAGGATCTTTCTGTTCGCTGAAATGGCATTCTATCATGACCCGCATTGTTGCTTCGAAAATGTTCTTTTCACACCGGCCGCACTTTGAAATCATAGGCGGAAGGCCTTTTAATTGAAAAGGTCAACAATAAACAACCATAGTACTCTAAGTGCATCTGTGGTTAGAGACGAATAGTCACAAAAAAAAACAGCTTCCTTTGGAGAACGCGTGTTCATTGATGATGAATACATGTTTGTTTGCATCAATTTTCTGGTGTTTTAAAGAGAAAAGAATCGAGTGCGTATGCAGAAATCACACTTTTGGCTCTATTCGAATCTTTGTGACCTCCGATGTGGCAGTTTGACGATATTGAAGTATGCAACTTCCACTTTATTTGTGCCCTCTTCTAAGAAGTAAGATAGCGGAACGGAGACCCGGTGCTGGTAGTTTAGAGAACCACGGACCGAACGTTGATAAGCGCCAATGAAATCATGCGGAGAGGTTTTTTTTGCGACATCTCATCTGCGTCATTTCACCGACTTTGCGGCGTCTCATCTCGCTATTCGACGACACTTAAATACGCAAATTCCGCTCGTTTGCTGCCTGCTCATAGAAGAGCCACTATAAAGGACAGAAAATTATCACACGTGTAACTTGCGGAGTCACTGCGAATTCCCAAATATCGCCACCATGAGCAGATATGCTGTAACGTTTCTGGTTTTGGTGCTCTGCTATGCCTCGTAAGTACAATGTGGTTTTATTGTCGAGTTCGCGCATTTCTCAAAAGTTGCGAATTAAAATTTTTCTAAATATGAAAGAGCATTTGAAGTTTAGTGTTTCCGAGATAAATCTAGTAAAAATGAACAGTAAAGCACTATCCAGTTTTTCTTGTGTTGCGGAGTTTCTGCCTGTGTTTTGGACAAGCAGGACCAGTATTCAAGGCTTAAAAACGTCTGCGATGCAATGAATCGAATTCATTGCATCGCCTCTGCGGTGACGCTGTGATTTTTAATATAACACTGCAGTCTCCTTCCACGTTTAGAGAAAACCACGATTTACATGCACAATAACCAACCAAGTTTAATTGCGCAGTTCTTTCTTCGAAATGACTTACGGTTTCGTCTTGTGACGCGTTCGAAGTGGTCTTGATAAAAATACTGCTTGCCTGGTGCGCTGGTTACTGTGTAGTAACGCTAATGTAGCCATAACATTATTTAACGTGATTTGCGCTTTTCCTTTATACGACTGCATTCTAAGGGTAAATGTTAATGAGTGAGATGGAGATTAATTCCTAAGCACTGTTATTCCACTGGCATAGAAATGGTTAAAATAGACAAGAACTTTTTTACCGCTGCGGAGCTGCTCCTGTGGTTTAGCCTCTACGGAAGGTGATATGAAGAACGAAAATGCCTGCAAATGTATAAAGCGTCATTTTGCCAGCATTTGTTCAAAAACCTGTTTTTACATTTCCAGTTGCCACTGCGGCAGTAACGAAGCGGAAATTACCATAACAAACAAAAGTGATCCTCTTTATTGCACTCAGTTTGTGAGTATTTCGCTGATAATTGTTCAGTATCTTCCTGTAAATACTACATTTCCTTTGTGGACATAAAAAAGATAAATGGTAAAATTGCTCGGTAGTGGTATAAAAAGTGGGAGCCTTTCGCCTATGGGGAAATTGGAAGTAAGCGAAGTTTGGCATTGGCGTACATGACATATTATAGTCTTCTTTTCCATTGCATTGTGCCATGATCCCTCCCAACCTTTTGCTTCACCCATGCAATGAATTGGATCATCACCGACGAGCTTAGCAGTGCAGTACTACTGTTGCCACAGGAAACGACGACGATCATGCGTGAAACTATTAAATGAAGCAATGCAAGGCAACAATGAAATATGGCAACGTGAATTAACTCCTCGCCTCGATAAAAGACCAGATCCCGAGATCAGAAACGGCCGATCACCGACAAGCCCGCGTTCTGGAGAGCGTCACTTATTGTAAAACGGAGAATACGAATACGCATGCGACCAACGTACCTTGGAAGGTATCATTTTTGTACACCTCAGTTTTGTACAATCGCCGTCGCCTCGTTTGTACATTTCTGCACACTGGCCGCTGTCCCCACTATCCAAAATCTAACTCGCAGGAGCGTCGCTAAAAAGGTCACAGTTTCACCGGATGCGCCAAGCGATGCATGCCATATCACCGAATTAGAATATCACACACAAAAAAAAATGCCCCCCACCTCCCCGAAGGGGAATCGTGAGGAAATGCGAATGCATTTCGCGCGTGCTTCACTCCAATTATATATGGTGGTTGTGGTTCGAAGAAGGAAAAGGCGCCTAATTTCTGCAGCCCGGTCGGGAGCACTGCGCAGAGCCTTTTTTTCTTTTTCCTGTTTTTTTAATTTTTTTTATTTATTTTTTAATTTTTTTTTTATATATAGCTCCGCCGAGCTCCGCCGCAGTCCGCTTTTAGTTAACGCGCACGCTGCGAATTTTTATTGTTCAACAACGCACAGGAGAAACCTCCCACCGGCACCACCTTGGAGGTCAAGATTCATTGCCATATATACGGGGTGGCCAGTGAACGGTTGTGCAGCGCGAGCAGTCGGTTTTTTCAACCAAGAAACTCGCTAGCAGACGCTGCCTGTGTCGGCGTCGTCAGGCGAGAGAGGGAGAGGGGGGGAGCGTAGGAGAGGAGAGAGAGAGGGGGGGGCGCGCATGCGCAGTGGGAGTGTGAACGCTGCGGGCAGAGATGCCTAGAGAAGAGAGGGGGGGAGCGTAGGAGAGGAGAAGAGAGGTGGGACGCGCATGCGCAGTGGGGAGTGTGGACGGCGCGGGCAGGGATGCCTAGAGGAGAGAGGGGGGGAGCGTAGCAGGGGAGAGAGGGAGGGGAGGCGCATGCGCAGTGAGGGTGTGGTTGCCGTGGGGAGGGATGCCTAGAGGAGGGAGAGAGGAGGTTTTTTATTTTTATTTTTTTGAAAGGGTTTGCGCATGCGCAGTCAGGGTGGTCACGCCGCACACCACCACCACCGGATTAAGCTTCGCCATAAGATGCTTCACATCTAACACCTGCCGGCGCGCACACCTCCTCAACCTATCCTCCTGCTCCTCCTCCGCGGACAACGCCAACGCCAACGCCGGATGCCTGACATAGCCCGACTATGAAATGCATTCGCATTTAAAACAAGTAAAGCTTTTGTACAATGCGATCTGGCGCAATTCTACGAAGCGCTGGCGTAAGGAAACGCGTCGCTCCCTTCAGTGAAGCGACCATGGGCGTAGCCAAGGGTGGAGGTTTCACCCCCCCCCCCTCCCGAAAATTTTCAGTTTTGCTCGCGCATATATAACGCACACATACAAGCGCCCGCACGAACATACATAAAGAATGGCTGAAGCCCCCCCCCCACTTCCCTGAAGAGAATTTCTGGCTACGCTCCTGGAAGCGACGGTCGTGATGTCTAGTGCTTAACGCATTGTAAGCTGTGAGAGCGCAGCACGTGAATAAGCATGAGCCGTGTGCCAATCTCCGTCGAAATAGCTCGCGCGCGACCGCACCCTTGAGATCAAAGTTCGCAGTTCATATCGGAGTGACACAGGCCCTCTCCGGCATCCCTCCACGCGCAATCGGGAGACGTAGACGGCGGCGCATTCAGTCTCTGCTTGATCTACGGCCGGCGGCAGCCACCCACGCTTTCACTCGCGCGGGGACCATACGAAGCGCGGGGCGATGTTATATATTTGCGCTTATTGCGGAAGATAATGAAGGTGGCTATTGCCACTGCAAGAACGCGCCTCGATTGTCGGCACACTTGATATTGCAATAAAATTGCCCCAAATGCCTGAAATAAGTCAATTTTGCCGCATCGTTCTTGAAGAAGGTTGTGACAGCATGTCGCAATTTAAATGCTTGTAGGAGACACAATACTAAAGAAGCTATTTTTTTGCAAGGGCGCTGTGCCGCAGCAGCCTTCGGGCGTACGTCACCATCTCTGTAGTACTCTTGCGGAAGGTGGCGAGTTATTCAGTTCAGCGCTTGGGGAACATGTGTATTGCTTTCATTTCAATGCGCAGCATCCTTTGACTCCGTGCTAGAGACCATTCTCTGCCACGTATTTTGTATTTGGCGTTTTTCGAGTAGGGAAAGCTCATTACTTATATATCTACAAGTACTCGAAGATGATGATTGCGATGTTTATTGGCACCGCTTTTGAAGCAAGGCAGCGTGAAACAATGACTTAGCCTGTTACAGTTATGTATTTTAGCATTGCCATTTTTTGGGCGTGTTGGTAAACGGTATTTGAAAACATTTTTTTTTTGCGCTAGCAAACAAGGACGTAGGGAGACGACAACACAATGCGCTACAAAGCGCATTGTGTTGTCGTCTCCCTACGTCCTTGTTTGCTAGCGCAAAAAAATGTTTTCAAATACAGTTATGTGTTACTATATTGTACGGTGATTTAGCTTCATGCATAGACTGCTATCTTCTGCACGTTTACCAACGCCGATTGGCCTGTGCACGAAGTTCTGTACACGAAGTTAATAAAGTGACGCTTTCGTTGGGGCCATATAACTTTTCTAAAATGCGATCGAGCGCTTGTGAAAATAAGCGGCTGGCTTTTCTGTGGCAGTAGACTCAAAGCGGTGACGGATTTGAATGAGGGAAAATAAGAGCCTGACGATTGACCTATTGATACGTGGTTTCAAAGATTGACGATACCTAGAGTGGGTACATAAGAGGAAATAGATTGCAGGAACACACAGATAGATTCAGACACACAACAGATTCAAAGCTCAACGCATGGTTTGAACACAATGGCAATACGAAAACTCAGGAGCGCTCCCCCTATCGGGGAAAGGGAGGCAAGAGGTGCTTGTCGTGGCCGTGATTGACTAATGCTTCGCTTTCCTTCTTTCTTTTGCATTACGCAATGCTCTCTGCTAAATAAAGCGTTCGGTTTTGCGATAGGTAGCAGGCATCCCCGGAGAGTTGCTATTGGCTCTACTTCATGTTCTTTTAGCTCACGAGGGATGCGATACGGGCTTGTTGGTAGCACATCTTCAGTGAATTTCCTTGTAGCGCATGTATAAGAAAGGACAAAAAAAATATAGGCACACATAGAGACACAGAGCGCTCTGTATGTCTATGTGTGCCTATATTTTTTCGTCCTCTTTTTTACGTGCGCTACAAGGAAACTTTTTCTAGCGTTTGTCAGCCTCCTCAACGGCCTAACGATATGATCATCACGTGAACAAGGAAGCACGGGTTAGGAATTAAGCTTTTTCGAGGTAAAGATTTTCCTGAAATGTGCAGTTCGTGATGACCTTACGCTCTGTCTTGCAGATCGCTTTTAGTCCGCCAACATGATATATCACAATGAAGAGGCCATAGCAAGTGTATTGCTTCGCAATGATCTTTTGCACTGAGGATAGAATGCATTTGTATGCTTCAATTCAGTTCACATTGGATAAGCATCGGTGCGTGGCCTAGTGGTCGAGGCACTCGCCTTCGTAACCGTTGGACCCGGTTTCAGACCCCGACCCTGGAATTAAAATTTAATTAGCATTAGTTATTGTTTATTTGATAGTGCAAGCAATGGGCGAAGAGGGCTTTTGACTGAGCGGGTCGCGTGTTTTTTCGGCGGCGGCGGACTTTTTTGAAACGCCGTCATCACCAACTTCACAGCTGAGTCATTACAATTTTTGCTTGAAAAATGAATAGACGCAGAACGGGGGGATGGTTTTTTACTACCATCATTCGCTTTGCGTTGAATTGATGTAGCTACTGTCATCTGCGCGTGAATTCGTTTCAACCATCCATTTTTTACGTGTGCCATAAGAGAAGTAAATTGGCAGCTCTCCTTGCGACAAGTACTTGCGAGAGGCATTAGGGCATAGCTCGGCACACTCACTCATGAGTGCACTCAACTCACACTCACTCACACTCATTTGAACGTGGTGAGTTGAGTATGAGTGAGTACTCATGCGTGTGAGTGTACGTGAGTGTGAACGTGAGTGAGAACTCATGAGTGTGAGTGGTCGTGAGTGTGAACGTGAGTGAGTACTCATGAGTGTGAGTGGACGTGAGTGTGAACGTGAGTGAGTGCGAAGGCTGCCAAAATTGTGGTGAGTGAGTTTGAGTGAGTACTCCCTTAAAGTGCCGACCTATGGAGCTCGGCACACTCACTCATGAGTGCACTCAACTCACACTCACTCACACTCATTTGAACGTGGTGAGTTGAGTGTGAGTGAGTACTCATGAGTGTGAGTGGACGTGAGTGTGAACGTGAGTGAGTACTCATGAGTGTGAGTGGAGGTGTGTTTGAACGTGAGTGAGTACTCATGAGTGTGAGTGGACGTGAGTGTGAACGTGAGTGAGTTCGAAGGCTGAAAAAATTGTGGTGAGTGAGTTTGAGTGAGTACTCCCTTAAATTGCCGACCTATGCATTAGGGTACGCCGATGCAATGTTCGGCGCATCGCTGGCGTGCCTGATAGAGTATCCTTTCCGCAACGCTCATATGCTGATTTACCTGTAGGGTGTCTCACTGATGCCTTACCTTGTCGGTCCGTTCAGGTCATGGCATATTCCTGTTTCACCTATATGTTCATTTCTACATGACGCGAAAGTCAGTTAGGTAGGCCTCTAGTGTATTAGGATTTAGCACTTAGGAAAAATTTGATTAAAACTATGATGTCGTAACGAGAAATATTCTATTTACTCTTGCATATAATAAAGCGGAATAAGGTGTACGCATGCTTTGTTAAGATATATCTGTTTTAAACGTAAGCTTTCCGTGCGGTGATATAGACCAGCATGACCAAAGTTGTGGTGTATCGTGCACTGTTCACGTTTCCCAGCAGATAATTGCACAGTAATAAAATTAAGAGCAGTTTTATAATTTCAGTGCACCGCACACTAAGGAAGGGAATGAAACATCGCAAAACTATAGTGGCTTGACATGCACGTCGTATTTTGCATTACATTGTCGAAATGGGCAGTTTTTTTTGCGTTGCTGTTACCACGGTATTGCTAACATTCCTTATTCAGTTTGCCCCCAAAAACATAAGGTAGGCCAAATGCTCTGACTTCTTTAGAAAGACAAAGGCCATAAATAACATGTGAGCCCTCACTTAATGCGCGCAGGCCTACAACGAATACTTAGGTACGACGCCAAGACGCCAGATCTGAATGATGCGTTAACATACCGAAACAAATCTTAAGGCAGTTATTATAGCGCATCGTAGCACCTTTTTACAGCGCACCTGTAAGAGAAACACATGTTTTAATGTGTAGTCCGTCCTTGTGCCGGTAAGAAAACACTTTACCTTCTCTGAGGAAGCTATGACGTGATGATGATGTCACTCGGTTACGTCATCAATTGACGTCGTCGATCCTTCAAAGGTGGGTTAATAATAATATCTGGAGTTTAACGTCCCAAAACCACGATACGTGTGTGAGAGACGCCGTAGTGGAGGGCTCCGGAAATTTCGACCACCTGGTGTTCTTTGACGTGCACTGACATCGCACAGTACGCGGGCCTCTACCATTTCGCCTCCATCGAAATGCGACTGCCGCAGTCAGGATCGAACCCGCGACCTTCGGGTCAGCAGCCGAGCACCCTAACCGCTACATCACCGCGGTGGACAAAGGTGGGTTGATCCCTGAGGCTCTGCTGTACGCCTTAAGTGAAGGTGTGCGTCAATCGAGTTTCGGCGCTGCATTGGCGCGTTCGTTTGTGGCATGTATGGGTCGGCCACATATTGTGAAAATGCCCGAGGAGCAGCGTGGTTATGAAGAACGTCGGTGACAGCAGGAGCGGGAGTTTTCCCGTCAGTTCTGCTGATCCTCCATCTTCACAGAGTGAAGTGTCTCCGACTTTTTGGGGCAGGTACACAAGAAACGATGGAAATAATGGCTGTATGTAGGAGATTCTTGTATAAAGTGCGAGACCGTGAAACGTCATGATTCGAGGGTCTGAACATGGTCTGATTTTGCCGATACGACAGTCCGCCAGTGAAATTTACTAGAGACAATGTCCCTGCATAAACATGGGAAGTGGTGTGAGTGCAAGGCAATGTCGCGTTGTACGGCTCACTACACTGTAACGACCAATAGCAGTCTTCACCACAGATAGCTTAAGAAGCCGCAAGAACAAATGAAAGGATTTGTAAACAAATTCTTGGAATGAACTAGCTTCAACCTTGTATTCTAAGACTGACTGCAGTTCCGTTTAAAACGGCCGCTGTAGAGCTTACTGTATATATAAAAGGAAAGAATTGTAAACTTAAGGGCTCGTTTGCTTTGTTAAACACAGTATTAATGAGAACTAACAGAAAAAGATGCCAAGGAAAGTATAGGGGAGGCTATTAGAAGTAATTGTAATGTAAATGTGAAGAAAGGAAAGTGGACGAAAAGATAACTTGCCACCGGCAGGGACCGAACCTCCGACCTTCGAATAACGCGTCCGATGCTCTACCACTGAGCTACGGTGGCGGTCATCCCTCCGTCCACTTTATAGGGTATATATGTGTACTTAAACGTGGGAGCGTCAGTCAGCGCCGCCTGTTGCCATTACGGCGAGTGTGGAACACTTTTTTGCCTGTAGGCGTTATGTAGTACGTGATCTTATGACGAGCGGACAGCTGACTAATAATCCCTCGCATACCACCTGAAGGCATCAAGTCTGCCAGAACGAGACCCTCGTTATGAATGAAGGAAAGAATTGTAAACTTAAGGGCTGGTTTGCTTTGTTAAACACAGTATTAATGAGAACTAACAGACAAAGATGCCAAGGAAAGTGTAGGGGAGGCTATTAGAAGTAATTGTAATGTAAATGTGAAGAAAGGAAAGTGGACGAAAAGATAACTTGCCACCGGCAGGGACCAATCTTTTCGTCCACTTTCCTTTGTTCACATGTACATTACATTTATTTATATATATATATATATATATATATATATATATATATATATATATATATATATATATATATATATATATATATATATATATATATATATATATATATATATATATATATATATATATATATATATATATATATATATATATATATATACGAAAGAGACACAACTTAGCGATTGTCTTAGTTGTGTTTGCCAGAGTTCCAACCGGTGAACCGGTCTTCGTAAGGGCTTATGAGCAAATGCGACTCTTGTGCTTGCATTTGCTCATAAGCCCTGACGAAGACCGGCCCACCGGTCCAAACCGTTGGCAAATAAAATTAAGACAACTGCTATGTTGTGGCTCTTCTCTTCCCAAGTGAGCTTGGCCCATTGAAATAGCTTATTCAGTACATATATATATATATATATATATATATATATATATATATATATATATATATATATATATATATATATATATATATATATATATATATATATATATATATATATATATATATATATATAAATATATATCAGCTTTTCTCGTTGAAGTATGGTCGATGATGTATCCTCGTACTTCTGTTTCAGACCTGCGGTTCGCACAACCATAAATGCCAGCATCCCTGCCGCTGTCAAGTGCAATCCCGTGGTATTATCCAAACAGTATTCTTATGTATCAGCAGTACTACCTAGACCCGTTTTAGGAAATTGTAAAGCAATAATTGGTGACTGGCAGATCTCGTTTATCTTGCCGCAAGCACTCTTCATTGGCGTTGGTAGATATGCCATGGTCAGCAAAGGCCGACAATGTGTAGTCGGTGCACAAAGGTGGCACAGACTTCACTTCCGATAATTGCCGACCCATATCGGTATTACCGGTGATGTCAAAGATATTTGAGACAATCATGAACGTCTGCATTGATAGTTTTGTCCAAAAGTACTATATTATGTCTGATGTGCAATGTGGGTTTAGAAAGAAAAGATCCTGTGAAGAAGCGTTACTCCCTATTAAACATGAAATAATAAATAATATTGAACAAAGATTATACATCGTTGGTCTCTTGCTATATTTAAGAAAAGCTTTTGTTTGTGTAGACCATACCATTTTTTTACTAAGATGTATGCTTATGGGATAAGAGAGACAGCACATGACTTGATTCCAAGTTCTTTACGAGACAGGTATCATTATGTATTGATGAACAATTCCAAATCTCCAAAATTAAAGATACTAGAGGGCGTGCCACAGAGATCTATTCGCGATTCCAAATGAGCGCTCGCCACCCAGCGGCCGCGCCTGGAAATGCCACTAAAAGGGTCAGAATTGAATTGTTACAAGAAATAGTGTCACATTCGATAAATGACAAGAGATGAGCTCGGAACGTCCCTGCGAGCGCTACCAGTGCCATGGCGGAGAACTTACGATCCAGAGGTAAGCTAAAGAGTACTATAAACAATGTCACCACAGTCAAGGTAACCTCAATAGATATTTACTGCTGACTCAACATGGCGCCTTAGCGGCTATTATGTCACGATGTCGTCTGAGCGAACGCATCACCATCATCAATCAATCGGTGTTTATTCAGTGAAATTAACAAAAAAAAAAACGATCAAAAATATTCGGCTTATTAGCCTGTGTGGCTAGTTAGTGGTCCAATCTATTACATAAGTATTTTACATACATGACACCAGCTTTACCAAGGTACAACCGCGCCTCAATACATATTGAGACCGCTGCAACTGCATCTGAGTGTGAATAGCATCAAGCTAGCTCAGCGAAGCTGATGGGACAAACTTCATTATAAGACGGGGTCAACTCAGTGAACACAGCGACATTGAAAGTACACACTCCACGGGTGGTTATTTTCCACGTGAAAACACCTATATTTAAGAAGGGCTATACGTTGGAATATTACGGAAATTTTCCCATGGCTAGCCACTAACAAATAATGCGTCCGAGATGCTGAGAAAAACACCAACTGAACGGCGTGGTGCCGCCATCTGAGGCAGTGCGGGTGTCGGGCTTCTGTGGTGTTGTCTGGCCCTATCGTTAAAATACGGCCCGGTTTGGCCGATATATTCCTTTCCGCAATTCATATTCCTTTCCGCGTATTAAAAGACAAAGGGCTATGCTGCATGCGGCAGCATAGCTTCACTACCGCTTCAGGATAAAGAGATGTTTTCTCAGCAGCGCCTTGCAGTTCTTTGGTTCTTAAGAAAGAGCTGTGATGCGCGCGCACGTGTGCATGTGTATTGACTGCGCTTTGAAATCTTCGTTCCTCTGTGGAATAAAACTAGTTGGGAGTTGACGCTCATCCTGTTCTTTTGTGTTTTGTGTCCTTGTTCAGTTTGCGCCGAAAAGTTTTCTCAGTTATGAACCAGTACCGACTAGCTCAAATCAGGATTCTGTGAGAGAAGCAGAGGCGAAACTCCACCGAATGCGAGGTGTCCCTCAGCTTTGGAAGACTCCGGCGTAGGGCGAGCGTCAACAAAGACAGGCGCACACACACCTTCCACTTAGACAGACACAAGGCTAGCGTGAACACAAGCAGGCGAATCCTTAGCTCTGTTGCGCAGTTTCTACTGTTTTCACGGTATGGAAGTGGCTGCACTTTTTTTCTCAAAGTGAACCAAGTCTACCTTTTTCGTCTGTTGCAGCATATTAAGGCCAATCAATTACACACTCAAAACAATACTTTGTCTAATGATGCATACCATTTTCGCAAACAAACCCACCGGGTCCCTAAAACGCGTACTAACTATGGCAAACAAAAATTAACTTATCAGATAACTGTGGCCATTAATGAAATGTCGACAAATGTTAATTTTGATGTTTCATTGAAAATGTTTAAAAAGGAAGCAAAGAAATATTTACTCGTCTCTGGTCTATGTTTTGTATAATATCATTTTCATTGTTGTATGCTTATAACTGCTTTTTTTGTACACTTGCAAGTACAGCTGATTTATGCATTTATTGTGTTATCTTTTTTGTGTTAGTTATTGTTTTTGTGTTAGTCATTATTTTTGTGTTTTTTGTGTTATCTATTTATTGTGTATGCATTTATTGCGTTACCTGAAGTCAAACTGTACAAGGGAGCCGAGGCCTTTGTCAGGCACTCAGCCTTTAGCCCCGGCTTCCTCCTTTGTTTGAAAGGAAATAAAACTTCACTTCACTTCACTTCACTTCTAGGCTTCTGGACTTTTTTTTCAAACCTAGGGCCCCGCACTCGGAAGCCGCGTGTCTTACAGACGGGGCTAAACACCCGGGCTTGCAGAATCGAATATATATAAACAATATCAACCTTACGTGCCGGCGATAAAAAAAATGTAAGAGAAGTGTTTTTTCGGAGGTTTTATGAAAAGCGATGGTGGTGGTGGTCACAATTCGATTAAAAACTCCGGCAAATTCGTGGCCTGGGCTTAAGCCACCCTCGAGGAGGACCGAAGACCCTGTCTCCTTGCCGCCTCACGAGCTTGCTGGATGACACACACTTGATCCTGGAAGTTGGAGCTGCGCAGCGCGGCCGTCCACCACGCCGCACCTTCATCTGGGGAGACTGCATTTTCTTCGTACTAGCACATTCCCAGAGAATGTGCCTGAGCAATGCGCGAGTCCAGCCGCATAGTTTGCAGGAATTATCTGGGTAAATGTCTGGGTATATCCTCCTGAGATGAACGGGTTGGGGTATGTCTGGGTTTGTAATTGTCTCGAATCTACCGCTTCGGATATGTCGAGTTTGGGGCTTGGCGGTGGATAAATACGTCTGGATTTTGGATACAATTCTTTTATATCACAGTACTTGGTCATTCTATCCCTCTTTGTGCAGCCCTCCGCTGGATGTCCATCCTCTGGAGAGGATCTTTCTACGTGGGCTCGGAACGTGAGACCTCGCGCTGCGCGATGGACCTCCACATTGAGGATGGGTACGGGGGGTGTGGGGGGGACGTGTTAGCTGGGAACCATATAACATGTCGTTCCATATAAAACTCCGCGCTTACAATTCACTTAAACCACTTGGAAAGGAGATCTTGCGTGGAGTTTTTGTAGAAGTTGATTCGTGAGGCGGTGCACTGAAGCTCAAGTAAGGTTGAAGTTCAGGGAACGATCGAATCTTGAAGAAATGGAAAATTCATTGAACACGAGGTACCGCTGAATCCTTGGAACGCGACGACACGCCGTGTTCCAAAGGTTCACCTTTCATTGAAAATCCTTCGAACACGGGGGCGGCAGCTTGGGCGGGTATAAAAGCTTTCAAAAAATACTTGGATCACGGAGACACCGCGCGTTCCAAGAAATGTTAGTGCACTGAAATGGTATTCTACATAACCTGCATTGTTACTTCGGAAATGCTGTTCTCACACCTGCCGCTTTTAGAAATTTTGGCCGGACAACGTCCTAGCTGAAAAGGTAAACGTGACGTTTACTTTTGATAGTAATAATAAACCCTCATTCGCACTTTGAGTGCATCTGTGGTCAGAGAGCCCTCGTGACAAGAAGCAGCTTTCTTCGAAGGATGCCTGTTCATTTTCATTGATGAAAAAGACATGTTTGAATGCGTCAACCTCTTGGTGTTCTAAAAATTTAAAAAAAAATCCAGGGCTTAAACCATCTGATCTTTGCGACCCGTGGTCTGGCATGTTAACGACATAGAAGTATGCGACTTCCGCTTTATTTGTGCACTGTTCTGAGAAATAACATAGCGGAAGAGAGACCCAGTACAGGTAGTTCGGAGGATCAATCATCGAAAGGTGAAGAGCTTCAAAGAACTCGTTTGCCGTTTTTTTTTTTTTTTTTGCGACATCTCATCAGCGGGAAAAAAAGGTCGCTGCGGCAGTAGCTCTAAAAGAAAGCACTTCCCTCCAGGTTCGTGGGCTCAAGGTTTTTGAGGAGGCATTGCGCTATATTCATGATCATGCGTTTTGCTAACATCATCACTCGTTGAGTCAACTCACATGCCATGTCATCATCATCAACCTGATTACGCCCACTGCAGGGCAAAGGCCTCCGTGATCGCCAATCAACCCGGTCCTGTGCTTGCTGCTGCCATGTTATACCCTTGAATTGCTTAATATCATCTGCCCACCCAACACTCTACCTCCCCCTCACGTGTTTGCCTTCTCTTGGAGTCCAGTCAGTTGGTCTTAATGACGAGCGGATATCTCGCCTACGCGTTACACGCCCTGACCATGCCCATTTCTTCGTCTCGATTTTGACTAAGATATCCTTAACACCCATTTGTTTCCTGACCCACCCTACTCTCATCTTGTTCCTTAAGCTTACATGTATCATCTTTCTTTTCATTACTGGCTGCGTAGTCCTCAAATTATGTTCAAGCCCCTTTGGCAATCTACAAGTTTCTGCTTCGTAGGTAAGTACCAGTAATATGCTTCTCTTATGTACATTCCAGAACAGGAAAGATAGGATTAATTCATTGAAAAAATATAAACGATATCGAAAAGTGGACCACAACGCCGAGGCTGGATGTCGCGGGGGCAGCGCACGAGGTCCTGCCCGAGGCGAACCTCCAGGTTCTAGATAGTAAGCTTCTGCATATGTGGGGGGCTAAACGCAGCGTACAAACCCGATGGAAGGTACAGTGACACAATATGATTTTACGTAGGAGAATAGCCAAGCTAAATAGAGACATCGAGGAATATGCGTTACCGCTTTGTAAGTCACAGGGGGAAGAGACGTGTTACAGCATAGATAGTCAGGTGGGGTTCACCAAGGTGCGCAATCTCCTCAGGTTCTTACTGGACCCAGAGGAGACGAAGTCCTGCACGAGCTCAAATGACGAAGTCCTGCACGAGCTCAAATGACGAAGTCCTGCACGAGCTCAAAATGAGATACACTAATCAGGATATACATATGCCCCACTCCGAATACAAAGGCACTGCGAACGAAAGTTTAGATAAACCGTTTATCATTGCTGAAATACGCGCGGTGTTTCACAGACTCAGCACAAAGCCAGCACCAGGACCGGACGGGGTTAATAACAAAACGCTTAGGAATCTAGACGAGAAATGGATACAGCAACTCACGAATTTCGTTAAGGAATGCTGCGAAAAGGGGACGGATGCCACCACAGTGGAAAATCGCCCGTATAGTTAGGATACCAAAATCGGGAAAGCGACAACAGCTAGAAAATCTAAGGCTGATATCGCTGACGTCCTGCGTTCAAGGTCATGGCGCACGTGGTCCTCGTGAAACTAAACAACTAAAAAGCACGACCAGATCCACCAAAGCAGTATTGGGCCTAGATCTAAAGGAGGTGTTTGACAACGTCAAGCGCTCAACTATACTGACCTGAATAACAGAATTTAGACTCGGTAAATGGACATACGATTACGCCAGCGGTTTTCTCGCGGACCGGACAACGACCATCATGCTGGGAGATATAGAGTCCGGAGAGATATAGGTGTGCAGTGACGGCACCCGTCAGGGCTCGGTGATTTCGCCCGTGCTCTTTAACCTCTCACTCGTACGCTTACCCGCTAAATTGGAGGAGAGTGACGGGCTCTGCCACATCCTGTACGGAGACATCACTCTGTGGGTAACTCAGCGATGCAACGGCCAAATAGAACAAACACTGCATAGAGCCATCGACTCGGTTCATAGTTTCTTGGAGTGCACGGGCCTTACCTGCTCCGCTGAGAAATCGGAGCGGCTAGTCTACAAACCTACGCGCATAGGTCGAAGACACAAAACAGAGAACAAAACGGAAACAACGGGGAGGAAGAGATACAGCTGACAACCTTGGAAGGCCACGGCCATTCCCAAAGTAGACGTCATACGCGTTGTTAGGCTTGCATCTCGCAGTCAATAGGCACAAAGGTGAAACCATCCGCAAGTTAGAAAACGAGGTAAATCAGGCAGACTGCTAAAATGAATTACAAACAGACACAGCGCTTTGAAAGATGGCAACGCGATGAGGCTCGTACAAGCCTTCGTCCTTAGTATAATCACGCACGTTGCCTCTTACTTCATGTGGCAGGTCACCGAGAAAACTAAATTAGATTGCTTAAACAGGAAAGCGTATACGCAAGCCTTAGGGTTACCCAAGAACACAAGCATGGTGAAACTGTTAGAACTATGGTTGCACAACACGCTCGACGAATTGAAAAGACGATAACAGGCAATCCTAGAAAAGCTAGGCATAAGCTATCACGCGCAACAAGGTGAAAAAGCAGACGTACCCGCCACGGTGAGTGAAATAATAGTAGTTTCGCCGTTGCCATAAGACATGCACCCGTAAGTTCACACCGGTAGAACAAATAAGAGGGCGCAGGACTTGCATAGGAAATTCGGAAATTGCGAGGAAGCGGATTCATGGACGCGGCCAGATACGCGCACAGGTGGGGCGACGTGGCCGCAGTGGTCTACCGCGAAAGGACATTCAAGACAAGCGTTACGGTGCAAACCCCACTCCCCGAGACGGCCGAGGAGATGGCCGTCGCCCTGGCGGTGACAACCACCGAGGACGAAGTAGTAATTTGCGACTCGAATGCGACGATACGTAACTATGCTAATGGCCGTGTCTCCCGAGAGGCGCTGCGAATCCTAAGCAATAACGAGGAAAGAATCCGGAACAAAAATGACACTTTCGTTATATGGACTCAAAACCCGCTTGGCCGGCAACGAGGCGGCGCACGCGGCTGCGCGAGAGCTCGCGAACCTAGCTGTTGCGAACGCCGATGCCGCCTCAGCCGAAGTTGACGCGGGAAAGAGCAAGAATAGGAGGAACGTATGACTAGCTACAGTGAAATAACAGAGCACTACAAGCTGGGAAGACGCAAAATACCCACCGCCCCACAACAGATTAAAGGGGCCCTGCAACATTTTTCCAAGTAGCCATGGAACGGATTCAATAAAGGAGCTTATTGCCACACGAATTCACCGCCGAAAAAAATTTTAGAATCCGTCCATTACGAGTGGAATTACAAAGATTTGTCGCGCGCTGCAATTGCATTCTCTCTTCTCTCGTCCCTACGAAAGCGCTGGAAGCTAAGCAGGGAGGGATGGCACGGAGAAAGAAAATACGTCACGCGCGCCTCGTGACCTTGAGCACCTTTTCTCTTTTTTTCTTCGAATACGCGGCTTTTCAGTGCGATAGCGCGCGCGCACACGTGGACAAGTCACGGCCTCCCGTAGTGGCCCCAGTACCGACCGAGCGCGCCATGCTCAAATCAGCCAATGGCTGATACAATGGCTGTGACGAGTAATTTTTGAGCTTGTAGCGTCATTTGTCGAGAAAAGAGAAAGCAACTTTTAGCTGACTTTGACCATTTATTGTGAATTTCAGGCCGCGTGCTGCGCTATAATATTTGGCTCGCGTGTTCTTGGGAGCCTCGACTACCGATCGGCAGCGTTTTCTGACTATGCTCAAAAAGCGTTGGAGGTCCCCTTGAAATAAAAAAAAATCAGGCAGGTGTGTGGCAACAACTGCAAACATACACTTACCCAAACAGAATTCTTTTTCGTCTTTGTTACCCTGATCTATATATGACAGGCAAATGCCAGGTTCATGATGCAAGGGAAACACTGGCCCACGTAATATGTGAGTGCTCGAGCTTAGACGCCGAAACGCAGAGAAACCATTAGGAGGCAGTCTCGAACCGCCGGGCGTGCGGGGAGTAGGCTCTGCTCAGCTCCGAATCAAGACAAGTGTGGGCCGTCCAGCGAGCCGAGGAAGCCTCCCGAGCCAAAGGGCTCGCGACCGATGCCTAAGCTGGGCCTGAGGCCCACCGCAAATAAACTTTGCTGGACTTTATTAATGAAATTCATTCTTCTTCTTGTCTTGACTGTTGGGGTTATAAGTGCCCAAATGACGATATGAGAGTTAGGAACCCCGCAGTGAATGGCACCGGAAATATCTGTGCCTTACTCTAAGTGCATGGGCCTCTAGCATTTCGCATCCATCGAAATGCGGCCGGTGTGGTCGGGTCGTGTATTGTCTCAGAAAATAACGTGAGGGAAATGAAGTGCTGGCGTCTATTGTTTGTGGGTTCAAGGAGAGATAATTAAAGTGCATTATAACAACCGTGCGCCAATGAAGTTAACCCCTGAGCTGGCAGCTCTACCACGAAACGCATGGCTTCTGAATATTCTCTTTCGTTGTAACGTAAATAATACTATAAATAGGAAGATCCATCTGTCGGGTAATTCACAGAAGCACTATCTGACTTCCCGGAAACTCCTGCCATGAACAGATATACAATAACGTTGCTGATTTGCATGCTCTGCTTTTCTAGGTAAGTGAAGTATCTTCCTTTTTTTTACTTCAGGCTTTGGCTTATTCCTAACTTTTATACATAATACTCGGCTTCTTCATAGTAATACTGAATTTTGGGCATGTAGTGGCCTCAATATGGTTTGCTTGTTTGTGGCGTTTACCGTCCCAAATGGACAGATACTATGAGACACACGGTTGTGGAGGGCCCCGCATAGTTTCTATCAGGTAATTCTGGCACAAATGAATATGGATGAGAAAACGCTTGTGTATTCCCTAATCTGTCAACATTTTTTTGAGTGCGCCAGGACGTGGCACTAAAAAGGAACAAGTAAACTGCACTACAAGAGAAACTAGGAATAACAGCGCTAAAACTGGACGAGGACAAGTGAAGACACGACACACGCGCTGACTCACAACTAAAATTTATTGGAAAGCACAAGCACACATATATAAAGCAGCCGACCTAACACGTGACACACCATAGCGTCTGCACAGCAGAGCAAATGAGATCTACAGAAATACCGGTTCATGACGAAGGAAAACGTGTAAGCACACCCGATAAAGAGAACAAACCATCTACAGTCAACAACCATGCGTAACTGTCCACAAAATAATCGCTTTAACGCAGCAGCCTTGAATCCAAATAGCGAACTTCTATCCACCAAGGGCTATCGACGGTTTGCTCACCCACCGTTCCCCGTCTCTTTCAATGTAAAAAGCTTCCATCACCTCCCTAGTGCATTTGTCCCGATGGACAAACAAACAAATGGTTTTCTCTGCCATCGGCTGGCAGCCGCACTCCCTACCATGAGATAGCAAGCGCAAACCGCCAGAAGCCGTTAACGAGGATAGGTGTTAGTTTACTGTAACATTTACGCACCGCCCAGTTTGTCCTATATAAACCCCCTCGCATGGTAATGGCAACCTATAGACAACACATGAATTGCACTGAACATATCTATTCTTTTTCTTCTCCGGACAGAACGCACAAGTCTCGCGCAAAAACCGAAGTTCTTCCATGCAAGCGAGAGCAAGTTGAAGACATCTTGTTGGGAGCGGACATTAGAACACGCACTCCATATCTACTTGCCGCATTCTTCAAGCTATGGGAAAACTAATGCACACAGGAGACCACAACCGGTCTCTTTTCATTGCACGCGCGCTTTTTTTTCCTGCGTGTCTGACTTACTCCTTTGACCCACTTGATTAGATTTTGACAGCTCCTCAATATTTCCGAATCAGGGTAGCCCGCTGACTTTAGCCTTTCCACTTGGCTCAGGGTTTTATCGCATGCGTGCACGTCTTCTGGAGCGCGGCTTTCAGCGCATCATAAATAATACCGGACTAAACCGTCGATAGCCCTTGGTGGAAAGGAAGTTCGCTATTACAATTCAACGCTGCCGCGTTAAAGCGATTATTTTGTGGACAGTTAGGCATATTTTTTTTTACTGTAGATCGTCTGTTCTTTTCATCGGATGTTCTTACACAGTTTTCCTTTGCCATGAACCGGTATTTCTGTAGATCTTGTTTGCTCTGCTGCGCAGACGCTATGGTGTGTCACGTGTTAGGTCGGCTGCTTTATATATGTGTGCTTGTGCTTTCCAATAAATTTTAGTTGTGAATCAGCGCGTGTGTCGTGTCTTTACTTGTCCTCGTCCTTTTTTATCGCAGTTATTCCTACAATATGAGGAACAAGTAAATTTGATTAAAAAATATCCCAATTTCGCCGTAAACGCGAAGCAATGAAAGCGATAGCAGCGAATTGGAGTGTTAAGGTACGAACACAAAGCGGCATGGCACTTCTCCGCGCGCCTCCAACCTCTCGCGAGACGAAGCTTTTGTCTTGTTTTCCCATGGAGCGTCAAAGTTTCCCTCTCGCCGACCGAAGGGCTCCTTCAGCTATTTTTGCCGCTGCCGTCGGCTGCCGCGCAAGCTAACCACCAATCAGCGCCTGCTCTTTCTCCTCTTCTTCCTCAGATGATGGTCGTCATAGCAACCGGACATTCTTCATCTTGCCCCCCCCCCCCCCCCCCTCTCCGTCTGTCGGGGGAGAAGGCGGTAGCCGGTACGGTGCCGGCGGGTGCGCACGTCTTGGAGATTTCTACTCTTTTTACGTGACTCTTGCGCAGACAATGGGGACATCGTGCCGCTCTTTGACGAGTGGAAGTGCCGACGGGCGGGACGCTGCCGCGGCAGGCTGTCTGCCACTGTGGACATACCTTCAAGGCGCGATTCGATGGCGGGAGGGAAACGTTGACGCTCTACGGAAAAGTGAGAGCAAAGCAGCTAAGAAGGGCGGTGGCATGGGCTAGTTGGTAGGTCCTGCTTATTGTTATAGCGCAAACTCAGGACAAGGAGAAAAGGCACACGAAGACGAGCGCTAACCTCAGAATTTTACAAACCCTCACAGCATGACCGATAGAAGTGCGCTAACCACCAAAGAAAGCCTTTACGTCCAGCGGCAGGTGCTTGGCGCGAATGCAGAAATTGAAGACTGCGATGAGGGTTATGGAGACTGAATGATGCAGAGAAACACACGAAAAACAGCCCGAATAACTGGAAATGTAGCTTAGAATGGCGGTTCAAATTTTAAACGATGAACGTACTGAAGGTAATTTTCTATACCAGCTTTTAATTATTGTTCGTCGTAGTTTCCCTTTAGCCGTGGCGCTGCAAGCGCAAGGTGCAAGCAAGCACTGATTCTGAAACCCAATTAGAAAATTCTTACCTCCTCCTTCACCCAAAGCCAGCCCACGCAAAGCACTTTTGGGGCCCCAGATATAGACGAGTTGCATAAATGCCAGCAACACTGTAAAAGCCCCAAAATGTTCAAGCAACTCTGGGCTAAGCCGCCATCGTGCATGAAAACAAATAATAAAACACGCAAAAACGCGGTGCTCGTGCGAGTGAAAAGAAGCATGAACGTGAGATAGACGTTTCATTTAAATGTGAACATTTTGTGTGATCCAGGCGGTATGCATGCCGGTCAAACGCACAGGACTGCTCATGCACAATGGCGGCCGTTGGCCGTTTTCTGTACATACGTACAGATGGCGCAGCAACAAAATCTTTTTTGCAACTCGTCTATTGGCGGCCCCATTCGAAAATTGATGTTATGGCATGCACCCGTCGTGCGAAGGAGATAGCCGGCTTGTTTCGTCTCAGCTGCGTTGGTGCACAGCGCTCGCGCTCTTTTACTTGCTCGTAGAACATACGATGCGCGGGTATCCCGGCCGCGGCGGTCGCATTTCGATGGAGGCTAAATGGTAGAGGCCCGTTTACTGTGCGATGTCAGTGCACGTTAAAGAACACCAGATGGTCCAAATTTCCGGAGCCCTCCACTACGGCGTCTCTTGTAATCATAGCGTGGTTTTGGGACGTAAAGCCCCAGATATTATTATATTATTACGATGCGCGGGTAGATGTTGTTAATTTGGACTTTAAACAGAACAGGACGGCAACAGTAAAGAACCCGCCGAGTGTGCGTATAATTGCTATTGCAGTAAACAAAATGTTTCTGCAGTATGTAAAACGGGACTAAGACAAATGGAAGTTCGTCCCTTGTAGCTTGCCGTCGCGTCACAGATATTGACGCCTTCTCCTTGGTTGATAAATTCCTATCGTTAAAGAGTAATAACACTTGCTAGAGGTCAAAAGTCTGAAAAAAAAAACGAAATACACGATATAACTGTTTTCGCATATCTTTCATGCACGAAAATGGCCTAGGGAAACATTTTTTTCTTCTGTTCCGTTGCATGTTACATTAGAGTATACCGTTCCGATGTTACCACGCGAATTGCATGGAACAGTTGAAGCCATTTTCAGCAGCTTTAATTTTTATTAATATACAAATATGCCACTGAACTAGGATCCATTCGGTTGTATTCAGTGAACGTTAAAATAAAACACGCTTCACATTCATCTTGAAATTTTGCTTCAGTTTCGCTTCACATTTTATGCTTCCTATTTGAAAATTGTTCCTATGCTGCCGTAAATAATGCGACGATATAGATATTGGTATTGCGATAGAAATTAGATGAACACTCTCGACGAGATTTTGTCGTCGTGATGTTTCGTGGACATGCTTATAACACGTGGAACCCCCCCCCCCCTCCCCCCCCCCCCCCGTCCGCCGTGGTGGTATAGCGATTAGTGTGCTCGGCTGCTGACCCGAAGGTCGCGGGCTCGATCCCGGCCGCGGCGGTCGCATTTCGATGGAGGCGAAATGGTAGAGGCCCGTGTACTGTGCGATGTCAGTGCACGTTAAAGAACACCAGATGGTCCAAATTTCCGGAGCCCTCCACTGCGGCGTCTCTCATAATCATAGTGTGGTTTTGGGACGTTAAACCCCAGATATTATTATTATTACACGTGGAACCCGGTTTATTTTAATAACTGACACGGCAATCAGAGATAGGAAAAGCAGATACCTTCTCAAATGCATGTAGCCTGTGAGCGTCTATGTTTATTGTCTGTGTTCGCCTGTGACACGCCAATCAGAGATTGCCGTGTCACAGGCAAACCCGGACAATAGACATAGACGCTCACATGCTAGATGCCTATTATATGCACACAAACTAAGAAAGAAGTTCTGCAGGGCCCTGTCCATCTATATAGCGGCATTCCAGCTCTCATGCATCCCGAAATTCGCCGGTGTGTTTTGGTGTCGCAGTGGTCGTGACGCTTGTCGCTGCGTTCTCCGGCGCTTCAGCACAAGTAGTGAGGTTGCCATTGGTGCCCACGTACTACCACAATGCCCTGCATGGTCAGACGTGGAGAAGCATGACAGAACAGGCGACATCGTGAGAGTGCGAGATTAAGTTACGCGAGAGCGAATCCAAAAATGCTGCTAGCCTTGCTTCTAATAACATTACAGCTTGCTGCTATAGCAATGCGCTTGAGGCGAAGTTGTCATTTTTTAATATAACACAGGAATTCCTTTTTAAGTTGAAAGCAAACCGTGATTAACATGCACAACGACCAATTAAGTTTGATTGTACAATTTTTTTCTTCGTAATAACATTCTGTGCCATCTACTGAAGCCTTTGAAATTGTCTTGGTAAAAATGCTGTTGGCCTGGTGCACTGGTTACAGTGTAGTAACGCGAAGGAATTCACATAATTATTTTACGTGGTATCTACTTTTCCTTTGTACGGCTGCGTTATCAGGCTAAAGCTTAATGAGTGATGTGCAGATTAAGGGCAATACGCTTTTATTCCAATGGTATACCAATGGTTAAAATCGACAAGAACCTTTTTGCCACTGCGGAACTGCTCGTACGTTTAGTTCTTACGGAAGGACATATGAAGCAGGAAACTGCCTAGAAATTGTGTCATCGTTGCCAGCACTAGTTCAAAAACCCGTTTCTACATTTCCAGTTGCCAATGCGGCCATACTAAAAGGAAATCTGATCCTTGTGCTAAATATGTGAGTATTTCGCTGAGAATGCTTTGATACCTTTCACGTAAACATCGCATTTCGTTTGGCGGTATGAAAAGAATAAGTTACCTGGTAAAATTGCTCGGTAGTGGTATAAAAAAAGTCATAGTTTCGCCGCAAGGGTGAATCAGTGATGCGATAGCAAGAAATTGGAATTTCACACGAAGAACGACAAGCAGCTCGATACTTGTAGCGCACCGCTGAAGCACGAATACGGACGCTCGACAGAAAGGAGCAGCCATACACAGGTCAAGTGTGAACTAACAACTCTCACAGTTGTTACGTCTTTGTGTTTGAGCAACGTACGCACTGCAAGTGTCGACAATGCAGAACTCGAAGCTCTTAGATGTTTCTTTTAGGAGCGAAGTTCCTTAGGACCTAGCCTTGTCTTCCGTTGTGGTCACGGTATAGAACCGTTGCTATAGTCGAAACATATGTGAGACACAAAAAAAAAAGTTTTACAATAGACTTCAACTACACCTAGGCTAATTATAAGGTAAGAGATCGCTGTTCCCGGCGAAAATAACCTATCTAGAACAGTATTGATGGTTTGATCTTAAACTGTGCCTAGATGTTGAGGGTCCTCAAGGAAACCTGTAACACAAAGGCACACGTCGAGCACTATGTGTCCAAAGGGGCCACTTTTTCGTGCGCGTCTCAAGGGCAGTTGTCAAATTGAAAGAAAATGTAAGAGCGTTGCGTGATAGAAAACACGCTCAAGCTCTTCCGAGATCTGCGTACCGCCAGCGGTAAATGATGTATATAAATAACTCCCCGTTATTACGCCGGCGTATGCATGGCGCGTGGTTGAGTTGTCTAACGCAGCGCGCTGCGGATCGAGGGTTCCGCTGGTTCGAATCCACGGTCGGGTGCTTCGGACTGATTTATTTTTCTTTGTGCCTTTTTCATACAGGGTGCCCCAGCTATCTTTAGCCAGAGTTTAAAAATGTGCCGACACACGCAATGATGACGCGACCAGATGCATGTTGTTGACTGCTGCCTGGAGTGAGTCAAACTATTTTTTTGTGTTCTGATCAATTGCTTAGGTCACTATAATTAATTAAGTTTTGAAACATGACGATGCTTCAAATCGGATGTTCTGCAAACCGATGTACAACTTCCAGTGAGGAAGTTGTACATCGGTTTGCAAAACATCCGATTAAACAGTTTCGAACTTTATATCTTAGAATTATCAGTGTTTTTCTGGTAACTACAAATGCCTGCGAAATACAAAAAAAAATACCGCGTGACAAGCCCGCTCACGCGCCAGTGCGCACGATGATCTTAGTGCTCGCTAGCGTTCCGCATGCAAACGACCACAGCATTTCCCCGATTGTGCTGTATCGACAGGGCCGCGACGATAGTGATGGCTGTGCGATGAACACATTTTGCTATCGGCCACAAAAGCGATAACCGCTGTGTCTGCTTATCGCTGTCCTGAACCTGTGCGAGGGAAACATATCGTTCGTGCGCGGAACGTTAGGGAGCAGTGCAATCACGGCGCGCGTAGGCGCGCAAGTGGGTTTGTGACGTGGAATTTTTTAAAGACGATAGTCTTTCTTGGGATACTTGAACGCAGAAATTTTGGCCTGTCTGTCTGTCTGTCTGTCTGTCTGTCTGTCTGTCTGTCTGTCTGTCTGTCACATGATTCAGACACCCGGCCAAAGTTTAAGCACTTGGAGAACGCCTAGCCATCTTGAACTGGTAGCTGCGTTCATACTTGTGAACATTGTCGATCGAAAAGCAAATATTACGCATATCTGAGGCGCAACATCCATAAGTAAGTATTAGGTGGTCCTTTACTAGAAAATACATAGATACGTTTTTCTAAAGGCCCTAGTGTTTCTTAGGCTGCGCTGAAAATGCGATGCTAGGCACGAAAAAGCCCTCTGCCGACGATATGGTGCTGCCCCCTGGCAGTGGCCCTGGGTTCTGCACAAGCTCATGTTTCCCGACGCCACTGCCAGATGGCGTCCCTATCTCACACAGCGCCTCCTCTATTTTATCAATGCCAGCCAGATGCGGCCGATTCAACATAGAGGAGGCGCTGTCTGAGGCGAGGCAAAATATAAATGGACTCATGTAGTACGGCCGGCAGAAGACTATCGTCTTTCGACGACATTTGCAGCGAAGAACGCAGATACGCGGCCAATTTTTTTGTGTATTTCGCGGGCATTTGTAGTTTGCAGAAAAACACTACTAATTAAAGGATATAAAGTTCGAAACTGTCTAATCGGCCGTATTGTAAACCAATCACAACTTTCTCATTGGAATTTTCGGTCCACCTTCGTTGCTTCACAGTTGGTTACTTAGCCTAATTCAGCAATTAATCACAACACAAAAAAATAGTCTGACTCACTCCAGGCAACAGTAAGCTATATGCATTTGGTCGCGTCGTCATTGCGTGTGTCGGCATATTTTTTAACTCTGGCTAAAGATAGCTGGGGCACCCTGTATATACAGGGTGTCCCAGCTACCACGCAGCACGATTTAACAAAAGGGGGGAATGGTGTTACGCGAAGCAGACCTAGTGCATATTGTTCCCAGTATGCTGCAGTAGCCGATACAAAATTTTTGCTAATGAGGCTTAATGAGAATTAATGAGAATCAATGAGAATTAATTAGCCATAATTATTTTTGTAACTCAAAAAAGTACTCGCCGAATTATCAAAATGTCAATGAGGTGAATGTGGGAATGGTGAAATGGCATCTGTCTGCTACTTTCAACAACGTACAAATTGCCTGCTCATTTATTCCTGTTTATATAGAAAGCCCGCGAAATATGAAAAATAACACGTTACTGCGCTCCCACCCGCAAAAGAAAGCAGCGCCCTCAAATAAGTTTACGGCAAGCAACCGCTTTTCCCCTTTTTCGTTGCCAGAGACAGCGTTTCGCACATTGGCAAGGGTGCAGTTCGGGCGCCAACAACATGCGTCGCAGTTCTGCAGGTATTCCTTCCACTCAATTCTACTTCACTATCGTTATCCATATCTCACGGCCAACTTTTCTCATTGGTAACGCCGCCGGCGCACTGTTCTGATTACAGCCTGACTGTGTCAGATCAAAGCGGCGCGTTTCTTCGGACGGGATGTGGCAGGTAGCGCGATTCATATTCTTTTTCTTTCTGCATTTTTTTTTCGTTCGTACTGGCTACCTCTCAGTGAGCCTGTTTGAGGGCGCTGCTTCCTGATGCGGGCAGAAGTGTAGTCACGTGTCATCTTTCATATTTCGCGGGCTTTCTTTATTAACGGGAAAAAATGCGCACGTAATTAGTACGTTGTTGAAAGTAGCACAGAAAGACGTCATTTCAACACGTCCACATCTGCCTCATTGACATTTTGATAAATAGGTGAGTACTTTTGAAGTTAAGAATTTAATTATGACTAATTAATTCACTATCATTCACGAAAAAAAATTAGTAGTGGTTACTACAGTATACTGGGAACAATATGCACTAGGTCTGCTTCGCGTAACGCCGTTCGTCTTCTTTTAAATCATGCTGCGTGATAGTTTGGACACCCTGTATGCATATATATACGTATCCGGGACATGACGGTGACGGCGACGGCAGTGGCAAAAATCCGCCGAGAATGTCCATATAATTGTTATCTGAAGCAAGCGACCGAAATAAAGGCATATGAGCTTTTTGTCTAACGTACGAGACCGTGAAACGTCATGATTAGAGGGTCCGAACATGACCTTATTTAGGCCATTACGACAGTAAGCGATTGGAAACTACTAGAGGCAATGTTCCTGCATAGATATGCGAAGCTATGCCTGCTACTGGAAGCCGTGCGAGTGCTACGAACAGCAATGCCGTGCCGCGATATACGGCTCACTACATTGAAACGATATATCAAAATCAGCTTTTCTCGTTGAACAATGGTCGATGATGATGTATACCAGGGCTCTCAAACTCACTTCAGCCAGCGGGCCGCAATCACGCTATTTAGTTCCTCACGGGCCAGTTCAGCGACAGGGGGGGAGGGGGGGGGGAGAGTTTGTAAGGACAAATTTTCAGCAAACGTTGCCCTTTAAAAGAGAACCTTACCCAAAACTCATACACGAATCATTTCTGAACGATATCTGGTGCCAGAATTCCAACAACCTGTCGATTCCAATCTTCAGAATGACTAAAATCTGAATGCCGATTCTGAAATGTAGTTTTTGTTTCACGGTTATGTGTCAACACACGGTGACCACGAAAACAATGCTTTTGGCCAGTCATGCCTGTGTAGCTCACGACCATATTTATTTAGAAAATTGAAAAAAAAAAGTGTGTGGTAATACAGTCATGTGCGGGCCGCGGGCCGCAAACGAGAGGCTCGCGGGCCGCGTGTTTGAGACCCCTGATGTATACTATTACATATCTTTCAGAGCTGCCGCCTGGGAGCCAATACATGCGTATTATCACCCACCTGCAGATGTCAACGGATCTACTCAAGTATTCTTGACTCACACGCAGCATGTATCAGCCGTACTCGCTGAACATATATTTAGGACGGTAATTGTAAAATAAACAATCGGAGCATTTCTTGCTGACTGGCAGATCTTGTTTCTTTTTCTAGAAGCACTGTTCAGGGACCTGGGTACATATAGGACGGTCAGCACGGACCGACAATTGCGAATTAGATTTGTATGGACGAAATATGTGTTCTTGGGGGAAATTACAGTGATCTGTATAATACGTGAATTCCACTTCGTAATAGTGGAATACCATTTCCTCACACTACAAAGAACAATAATTCTTAATACGGAAGTGAAGGCCTCATCAAGCATAAAAAGTGACCGTGGGCCTCGTCATTGTCGTCAACACGAGTGATGCAATGAATAATCACGTGATGACGTTAACTAATGACGTCATCATGACATCAGAGGTGACCAAAATGGCGGTCGCCGCTTGGTAAAATGTGCACCGACGTTGGAGTCACTACAAAACGACGTTGATTGCAGAAAGCTTTCGGGTGCGAGGTGGGGTGGGGGGGGGGGGGGGATTCACAGTTTTTGCGTGCGAGTCGTCTGAGGCAAGCGTATAAGGGGCTATGTGACTATTTCCAGTGCTTGCAGGGGCATGGCCCCGTTGATAATGAAAAAGTATTCCTCTTCCCACGAAACAGTTTCATTCCGAGACTCCGTTTTCATTGATTGTGAGATGTATTGCTCTTTACGGCAAACTTCTCCCTTCGGAGGCTGCGTGTTCATTGATAACGCAGATAGATTCCGCTTCACAAGGAACAGCTTGGCAAAACAGAATTTTGCGACATCGGTAGCTCGACGATATCAAAAGGCACAAATTCTGTGTTTGTTTGCTGTCTGCTCAATAAGGACTACTATAAAGGGCGGAAATCGCCGCGCGGGTAACTTGAGGAGCGACTGTCTGAATTCCCCGAGATCACCACTATGAGCAGGTATGCAGTAATGCTCCTAGTTTGGTTGTCTGCATTGCTGTTTAAGTAAAACAGAGTCCTTTCTTCAAGTAAAGTTGCAAGGCGGGCTTGTTGGTACGGCATACTTGAATAAAACTGGTAGCGCAAAGAAACGGGACACAAGAAGTAACACGGAGACACACACACAGCGCTACACTTCCAACAATTGATTTATTTTCGGGCACCACATGATTCTTATACACTTTTTTGCACACAGATGCACTAACATGTGTACGAGCACAAAGGGTTCTCCGTCAGCAAAATTTTTTTCCTTCTCTTCTCATTTGAGCCACTAATCATGCATAAGAAGGATATCGCACAAGAAAAAAAACACACAATTCATTTATCGCGCTCACCAGTTCATGATGAGCGCTGATGATGCATGAAGCATGATGAACTCATAA
>JALIZH010008260.1:0-18422 GCA_030522465.1 Rhipicephalus appendiculatus | reverse complement strand
TGGATACTATCGGCTGATTTTTGCCGTGATGTCCCGTATGTGTGTATATATATATATATATATATATAAAGAAGTGCGAACTTAAGAGCTCGTTTGCTTTGTTAAACACATTATTAATGAGAACTAACAGACATTGATGCCAAGGAAAGTATAGGGGACGTTATGAGAAGTAATTGTAATGTAAATGTGAAGAAAGAAAAGTGCACGAAAAGATAACTTGCCACCGGCGAGATCCGAACCTGCGATCTTGGAATGACGCGTCCGATGCTCTACCACTGAGCTACGGTGGCGGTCATCCCTCCGTCCACTTTATAGGGTATATATGTGTATACTGCCACCGTAGCTCAGTGGTAGAGCATCGGACGCGTTATTATAAGGTCGCAGGTTCGGATCCCGCCTGTGGCAAGTTATCTTTTCGTGCACTTTTCTTTCTTCACATTTACATTACAATTACTTCTAATAGCTTCCCCTATGCTTTCCTTGGCATCTTTGTCTGTTAGTTCTCATTAATAATGTGTTTAACAAAGCAAACGAGCCCTTAAGTTTACACTTCTTTCCTTCATTCATTACGAGGGTCTCGTTCTGGCAGACTTGATGCCTTCAGGTAGTATGCGAGGGATTATTGGTCATCTGCCCGCTCGTAATAAGATCACGTACTACGTACGTGACGCCTACAGGCAATAAAGAATGTTCCACACTCGCCGTTATGGCAACAGGCGGCGCTGACTGACGCTCCCACGTTTAAGTACACATATATACCCTATAAAGTGGACGGAGGGATGACCGCCACCGTAGCTCAGTGGTAGAGCATCGGACGCGTTATTCGAAGGTCGCAGGTTCGGTCCCTGCCGGTGGCAAGTTATCTTTTCGTCCACTTTTCTTTCTTCACATTTACATTACAATTACTTCTAATAGCTTCCCCCTATACTTTCCTTGGCATCTTTGTCTGCTGGTTCTCATATATATATATATATATATATATATATATATATATATATATATATATATAAGGTGGGGCGTATAGCCAGCCCCCTTAATATGTAGGCGGGCGATAGAAGGGCGCAAAGACAGCCCCATACATTGACATAATAGGGAGAAGGGCGCTGCGACGAACCTTCACCCCCCCCCCCCCCCGCCCTTCCTGAAGGGGAACCCTGCACACGCTTATGATCACAGCTACACCGTGTACTCAGGGCTACCACGGCATTGTTTGTAACACATCAGTTGTCCGTTCTCTGCTAGCCAGCCGGCCGACGCGCGCCGCACGCAATGCCGCATGGTGGGTGCCCTGTCCACGTGATCCCTCAGGCCATAGAGTCTCCTATAATATTCACTAGAGGGAACTCTGGTGCTTAGATCGTTCAGCCATCATGGGAATGACGGGTAGCACACGTGTTTGCCCAATCTTCGTGCTTGCGGCTTCAAACGCACTCGTGGCTTTGTTTATTGTTGCGTTTTGCCATTTGTTTCGGATAAAAGAATGGATCATTGTGAACTTCTTGACCATATTTGCAATAGTGAGCCCACTAAGGCATAGGTAGTGAAGTAGAACTGCTGAACGTTTGCAGAACTTCGTCTTGCTCGACAAAGCGGATGCCGGCCACAAGGAGCCAAACGGAGCCGAAAGGAGGAACTTCAGACAGATCCGCGAAATACCCATCGTTCACATGCTGGCCTGCGTTGCAGCTCCCATAGACACAATAGCGCCAGAGTTCTCTCTAGTGTATAAGGAAACTCTATGCCTCAGGCTGCGTCACGTCGGCGGGAGCGCCATCCTTTCAATTCTATTCAATTCCGATTTTATTTACCAGAACATTAATCTGGAGGGACACCTGGGCAAAAAGCTGTCGCAGCAGCTTGACGAAGGCCCAGGGTCCCCGTACATGGCAATAGCACATACACGACACGTGTCTCAAAGTGATTTTCACAAAGCAATCACATTGCGAATCATAGTATACACTTTGAAAGGTTGTATACATAACAATCAGCATACATCATTACATACACAGAGGTGTCCTTCGTTTCCAGAGGTGCCCTTCATCGCCGATGTTTACCCCTGTTCTCGCTCCACTTCCAGGATCCGGGTGAAGTCATTATCAGCGACCGAGTCCCTTGGAAAGCCTTTGGACCCCTACTCTACAGTCAAGATCACTATACGGCGAACGCTCGATACGTTCATCTTTGCGACGGATTACGGTAAAGTGGTCGTAATGAACGTCGTTAGCGTCCTGGGCAATGCCAACAGCGACGGCATGCCGGCCTTCTCCAGCAACGTCCTGCTGAAGCGTGTGGTTGTCGTAAGTCCTCCAGACCGCGATACCGCAGCGGATGTGTAGCAGGGAGAGGCGTATAGGCTATTCGTATACCCCAAAGGCGGGATGTGTACTCTGAGAACTGTGACTCCTCTTTTATACATGCGAGAGTCAGATGTGTAGAGTCACATTTACTCGCCTAAAGAGAGTCCATATGAGTCTCTAAGGAGGTTGCCAGACGTGCGACTCTCACATGTATAAAAATAGAGTCAAAGGACGCCGTTCTCTCATATATATATATATATATATATATATATATATATATATATAACCACGCGCTATTCTTATTTTCACTTTTGTTGTATTCTGTTTTCGCCCACAAAGACCGTCAGCAAAGCTCAACTCAAACCGCGCCTTATTGTTCTACAACCTTCGCGATTTTAAATGCGAAGCATTTCTTAGCGAACTTCGGCGACTTTGAGCGTATCTATCTATCTATCTATCTATCTAGCCGCCTACGACTTTGTGCTCTCCTGGCCGTATCGTTAATGAGATTTATACCAAATTTGGTATGCCATAACATGACGGTATGACGAACATAAATGGCTGGTCATATCATGAAAATCATGACTAACTTGTCATGAAAAGTATGATTTACATGCCACGCTCATGGCCGGCTCGCGGCCGTTTCGTTAGCTTGATATACACCAAATTTGGGATTGAGTGACGTGACTGTATGACGAACATAAATGACAGGTAGTAATATGCAGATAATGACGTGCATGTCATGTACAACATGATTTACATGCCACGCTCATGGCGCGCTGACGGCCGTTTCGCTTGCTTGATATACACCAAATTTGGTATTTCGTGACGTGACTGTATGACGAACATAAATGCCAAGTGGTAATATGAAAATCATGACATGTCATGTGCAACATGACTTGCATGCCACACTCATGGCACTCTCGTGGCCGTTTCGCTAGCTTGAAATACACCAAGTTTGGTATTGAGGGACGTGACTGTACGACGAGCATAAATGACAGGTGGTAATATGAAAATCATGACCTGCATGTCATATACAACATGATTTACATGCCACGCTCATGGCGCGCTGACGGCCGTTTCGCTAGCTTGATATACACCAAATTTGGTATGGCGTGACGTTACTGTATGACGAACATAAATGCCAAGTGGTAATACGGAAGTCATGACATGTCATGTGCAACATGACTTGCATGCCACGTTCATGACACACTCGTGGCCGTTTCGCTAGCATGATATACAACAAACTTCGTATTGAGGGACGTGACTGTATGACGAGCATAAATGACAAGTGGTAATATGGAAACCATGATATGTCATGTGCAACATGACTTGCATGCCACACTCATGGTACTCCCGTGGCCGTTTCGCTAGCTTGATATACACCAAATTTGCTGTTCAGTGACGTGATTGTATGACGAGGATAAATGACAAGTGGCAATATGCAAATCATGACATGTCATGTGCAACATGACTTGCATGCCACGCTCATGACACCCTTGTGGCCGTTTCGCCAGCTCGACATACAAATTTTAAGGTGAAAGCCTTTAATGTCTCATGTTCACGTCCGACGTCCGCCCGTCCGTCCGTCCCTCCAGCCGTGCCCTGGCAAAGTGCCAGTTGGGCGCCGGGGCGCGCAAACGGACGCTGGTCGCGTTGGACTTTACAGCGCTCGCGCTTTGCTTGCGTAGCGTCGCTGTGACCAGCGTCTCTAATCATGCAAGGAGGGAGACGCGCGCATCACGTTCCATTCTGACCGACCCCGTCTCAGTGGGCGCAGGCGTTCGAGGAACACACTTTGGAATTGACAGGGTGTCCGTCAATGTAAACGCTGGAACGTGGATGGCGTCTGCACGATGCGCAGAGCGCGAGAATACGAACGCATGCGAAACGGAGGCAGATTGGTCTCGCGTCTCGTTGCGATTCGAGGTAAAAAATTAAGCGAACATAAGTGGCAGGTTGTAACATGAAAATCATGGCATGCATGTCATCTACAATGCCATTTACATGCCACGCTCATGGTGCGCTTGCGTCCAGTTTGCTAGCTTGATATACACCAAAATTTGTATTGCGTGACGTGACTGTATGACGAACACAAATGACAGGTCCTAACATGTAAATAATGACATGCATATTATGTACAGCATGATTTGCTCCTTGCTGGCTGCTTCGCATCACATCGATTCCCACAGTGCGTGGGATCTGCCGGTTTTTATTTAACGGTTTAAACAAGAGCAACATACATATTAAATGCGAAGCATTTCTTAGCCAACTTCGGCGACTTTGAGCGTATCTATCTATCTATCTATCTATCTATCTATCTATCTATCTATCTATCTATCTAGCCGCCTACGACTTTGCGCTCTCTTGGCCGTATCGTTAATGGGATTTATACCAAAATTGGTATGGCATAACATGACTGTATGACAAACATAATTGACTGGTCATATCATGAAAATCATGACTAACTTGTCATGAAAAGTATGATTTACACGCCATAGCCATAGTGCTCCTGAGGCCGTTTTCTTAACTTGATATATCCAAAAATTGGTACGATGAGACATTTCTGCATGACCAACATAAATGACAGGTGGTAATATGATAATCATGACCTGCATGTCATGTACAACATGATTTACATGCCACGCTCATGACGCGCTGACGGCCGTCTCGCTAGCTTGATATACACCAAATTTGGTATCGCGTGACGTGACTGTATGACGAACATAAATGCCAAGTGGTCATATGGAAATCATGAGATGTCATGTGCAACATGACTTGCATGCCACGCTCATGGCACGCTCGCGGCCGTTTCGCTAGTTTGATATGCACCAAATTCAGTATTGCGTGATATGACTGTATGGCGAACATAAATTCCAAGTGGTCATATGGAAATCATGACATGTCATGTGCAACATGACTTGTATGCCACGCTCATGACACTCTAGGGGCCGTTTTTGTAGATCGTTTTGTTAAGATTGCGCGCCAGACGCGACCACTCGAGATTATTCCAGAGCGTGCGCGATGACCAGTGATAAGGCTAGAATGTTCGACGCGTGATGCATAAAAGCCGGCGCGTTCCAACGATGATCAGATTATCGACGGCCGAAGCTCTGTTCGCCGCTATCATTGCAATTGTATTGCTGTAATTTGACTTTCCGTATTCACGGCTACAAGTTCGGCCAAATAAAGAGTTTCTTCTTTAACTCGCCGACTGTTGCCTTCGTCGACGTCACGACCACGTGACATCTGGTGGAGGTGCTGGGTATCGATCCCAGTACCTCTCGCGACGGAAGACACCGCCCACAAGACCAGCAGGCTTCCTTCAGCCGATCCAGCCTCCTCGGCGACCGTTCCAGCAGATCGGGATGGACCTCCTGGGGCCGTTCCCAACGTCGACTTGCGGAAATAAATGGATCGTCGTAGCCACCGACTACCTCAACCGCTACGCCGAAACAAAAGCCCTGCCCAAAGGCAGTGCCGCCGAGGTAGCCAAGTTCTTCGTTGAGAACATCGTCCTTCCACACGGCGCCCCAGAGGTTCTCATCACCGACAGAGGTACGGCGTTTACGGCTGACCTAACCCAGGCGATCTTGGCATACAGCCACACAAGCCACCGCAGGACCACCGCGTACCACCCACAGACCAACGGCCTGACCGAGCGTCTAAATAAGACCATCGCAGACATGCTGGCCATGTACGTCGACGTCGAACACAAGACGTGGGACGTCATCCTTCCGTACGTGACCTTCGCATACAACACGGCCGTGCAAGAAACGACGCAGATGACGCCATACAAGTTGGTCTACGGACGGAGCCCGGCAACGACACTCGACGCCATGTTACCAAACGTGACGGACGAAGAAAACATCGACGTGACCGCCTACCTACAGCGCGCCGAAGAAGCACGACAGCTCGCCCGCCTGCGGATCAAGAATCAGCAGACGACTGACAGCCGCCGCTACAATCTTCGACGACGCTTCGTGGAATACCAGCCCGGCGACCGCGTTTGGGTGTGGACGCCGATACGCCGACGTGGACTTAGTGAAAAACTTCTTCGGCGATACTTCGGGCCGTACAAGGTGCTTCGACGTCTCGGTGCTCTGGACTACGAGGTTGTCCCGGACGGCATGACGAACTCTCAACGGCGCCGTGCGCGACCCGAAGTCGTCCATGTCGTACGCCTCAAGCTGTATTACGCGCGTTAGCAAACCTGAGGAATGCACTTATTGCTTAATTATTGTACTTTCTTCCTTTATTGTTGTGATTTATTGTTGCATGCATTTTCCCCCGTGTTCTGTTTTAAGCATTGGGACGATGCCTTTTCAGAGGGGGGCATTGCCACGCGCTATTCTTATTTTCACTTTTGTTGTATTCGGTTTTCGCCCACAAAGACCGTCAGCAAAGCTCAACTCAAACCGCGCCTTATTGTTCTACAACCTTCGCGATTATTGTAGATCGTTTTGTTAAGATTGCGCGCAAGGCGCGAACACTCTAGCTTATTCCAGAGCTTGCGCGACGACCAGTGATAAGGCGAGAATGTTCGACGCGTGATGTATAAAAGCCGGCGCGCTCCAACGATGATCAGATTATCGACGGCCGACGCTCTGTTCGCCGCTCTCAGTGCCAGCGTGTATTGCTGTAGTCTGACCTTCATTTTCCCGGCCACAAGTTCGGCCAAAATAAAGAGTTTCTTTAACTCGCCGACTGTTGCCTTCGTCGACGTCACGACCACGTGACAATATATATATATATATATATATATATATATATAAATATATATATATATATATATATATATATATATATATATATATATATATATATATATATATAGTGAAGAAATGAAGGAGCACACTTACGAAAATTGAATATTTTTTACTGGTTTACGTTTCGGCCGTGGTACGGCCTTCGTCAGAATGAAAAGAATTACAGGCATGTGGCCGCTTTTATGGGCATGAACACGTGGGTACAAAACACGTGGGATGAACAGGTGATTGTTTAAAAGGATCAAACCAACCATGATAACAACACCAAAACAAGGGGAAAATAAATAAAGAAAGAAAGGAAAAAAAAGAAAAAAAAACAATTCATAAATTTAATAAAGCAGGTTGGATCACAGGCATGAAAAGGCATTTACAACGATGAGCCATTGACCACAGCAGTCACGATGACTGTACATGTATGAACAAGAAATCTGACTCTCGCATGTATAAAAGAGGAGTCACAGTTCTCATCATTTCTTATATATATATATATATATATATATATATATATAGAGAGAGAGAGAGAGAGTAGGTTGGTCTCGTGGAAACGAAAATGTGCACTGTTGGAGGCACCCGAAGTAATTTGTCATCTCTTTCGTTCCTTTTAGTCAAACTGCCCAGTGGGACGGGACACGAAGAAACAAGTGAGAAAAAAAAACCGGCAGATCCCACGCACTGTGGGAATCGATGTAATGCGAAGCATCCAGCAAGAATCAAATCATGCTGTACATAATGTGCATATCATTATTCACATGTTAGGACCTGTCATTTGTGTTCATCATACAGTCACGTCGCGCAATACAAATTTTGGGGTATATCAAGCTAGCGAACTGCACGCAAGCACACCATGAGCGTGGCATGCAAATGGCATTGTAGATGACATGCATGCCAAGATTTTCATGTTACCACCTGACACTTATGTTCATCTAATTTGTTACCTCGAATCGCAGCGAGAGGCGAGACCAATCTGCCTCCGTTTCGCATGCGCTCGTATTGTCGCGCTTTGCACATCGTGCAGGCGCCATCCGCGTTCCAGAGTTTAAATTGACGGACACTTTGTCAATTCCAAAGTGTGTTCCTCGAACGCTTGCGCCCCCCTGAGACGGGGTCGGTCAGAATGGAACGTGATGCGCGCGTCTCCCTTCTTGCATGGTTAGAGACGCCGGGCCAAGCGACGCTACACAGGCAAAGCGCGAGCGCTGTATAGTCCAACGCGACCGGCGTCCGTTTGCGCGCCCCGGCACCCACCTGGCACCGTGTCAAGTCACGGCTGGATGGACGGACGGACGGACATGAGCATGAGACATTAAAGGCTTTCGCCTTAGAAATTTGGTGTATATCAAGCTAGTGAAACGGCCACGAGAGTGTCATGAGCGTGGCATGCAAGTCATGTTGCACATGACATATCCTGATTTCCATATTACCACTTGTCATTTATGCTCGTCATACAGTCACGTCACTCAATACCAAATTTGATTTTGGTACGTTAAACCCCAGATATTAATTAATTAATCAATACAAAACTTGGTGCATATCAAGCTAGCGAAACGGCCCCTAGAGTGTCATGAGCGTGGCATACAAGTCATGTTGCACATGACATGTCATGATTTCCATATGACCACTTGGAATTTATGTTCGCCATACAGTCATATCACGCAATACTGAATTTGGTGCATATCAAACTAGCGAAACGGCCGCGAGCGTGCCATGAGCGTGGCATGCAAGTCATGTTGCACATGACATCTCATGATTTCCATATGACCACTTGGCATTTATGTTCGTCATACAGTCACGTCACGCGATACCAAATTTGGTGTATATCAAGCTAGCGAGACGGCCGTCAGCGCGTCATGAGCGTGGCATGTAAATCATGTTGTACATGACATGCAGGTCATGATTATCATATTACCACCTGTCATTTATGTTGGTCATGCAGAAATGTCTCATCGTACCAATTTTTGGATATATCAAGTTAAGAAAACGGCCTCAGGAGCACTATGGCTATGGCGTGTAAATCATACTTTTCATGACAAGTTAGTCATGATTTTCATGATATGACCAGTCAATTATGTTTGTCATACAGTCATGTTATGCCATACCAATTTTGGTATAAATCCCATTAACGATACGGCCAAGAGAGCGCAAAGTCGTAGGCGGCTAGATAGATAGATAGATAGATAGATAGATAGATAGATAGATAGATAGATAGATAGATAGATAGATAGATAGATAGATAGATAGATAGATAGATAGATAGATACGCTCAAAGTCGCCGAAGTTGGCTAAGAAATGCTTCGCATTTAATATGTATGTTGCTCTTGTTTAAACCGTTAAATAAAAACCGGCAGATCCCACGCACTGTGGGAATCGATGTGATGCGAAGCAGCCAGCAAGGAGCAAATCATGCTGTACATAATATGCATGTCATTATTTACATGTTAGGACCTGTCATTTGTGTTCGTCATACAGTCACGTCACGCAATACAAATTTTGGTGTATATCAAGCTAGCAAACTGGACGCAAGCGCACCATGAGCGTGGCATGTAAATGGCATTGTAGATGACATGCATGCCATGATTTTCATGTTACAACCTGCCACTTATGTTCGCTTAATTTTTTACCTCGAATCGCAACGAGACGCGAGACCAATCTGCCTCCGTTTCGCATGCGTTCGTATTCTCGCGCTCTGCGCATCGTGCAGACGCCATCCACGTTCCAGCGTTTACATTGACGGACACCCTGTCAATTCCAAAGTGTGTTCCTCGAACGCCTGCGCCCACTGAGACGGGGTCGGTCAGAATGGAACGTGATGCGCGCGTCTCCCTCCTTGCATGATTAGAGACGCTGGTCACAGCGACGCTACGCAAGCAAAGCGCGAGCGCTGTAAAGTCCAACGCGACCAGCGTCCGTTTGCGCGCCCCGGCGCCCAACTGGCACTTTGCCAGGGCACGGCTGGAGGGACGGACGGACGGGCGGACGTCGGACGTGAACATGAGACATTAAAGGCTTTCACCTTAAAATTTGTATGTCGAGCTGGCGAAACGGCCACAAGGGTGTCATGAGCGTGGCATGCAAGTCATGTTGCACATGACATGTCATGATTTGCATATTGCCACTTGTCATTTATCCTCGTCATACAATCACGTCACTGAACAGCAAATTTGGTGTATATCAAGCTAGCGAAACGGCCACGGGAGTACCATGAGTGTGGCATGCAAGTCATGTTGCACATGACATATCATGGTTTCCATATTACCACTTGTCATTTATGCTCGTCATACAGTCACGTCCCTCAATACGAAGTTTGTTGTATATCATGCTAGCGAAACGGCCACGAGTGTGTCATGAACGTGGCATGCAAGTCATGTTGCACATGACATGTCATGACTTCCGTATTACCACTTGGCATTTATGTTCGTCATACAGTAACGTCACGCCATACCAAATTTGGTGTATATCAAGCTAGCGAAACGGCCGTCAGCGCGCCATGAGCGTGGCATGTAAATCATGTTGTATATGACATGCAGGTCATGATTTTCATATTACCACCTGTCATTTATGCTCGTCGTACAGTCACGTCCCTCAATACCAAACTTGGTGTATTTCAAGCTAGCGAAACGGCCACGAGAGTGCCATGAGCGTGGCATGCAAGTCATGTTGCACATGACATGTCATGATTTTCATATTACCACTTGGCATTTATGTTCGTCATACAGTCACGTCACGAAATACCAAATTTGGTGTATATCAAGCAAGCGAAACGGCCGTCAGCGCGCCATGAGCGTGGCATGTAAATCATGTTGTACATGACATGCACGTCATTATCTGCATATTACTACCTGTCATTTATGTTCGTCATACAGTCACGTCACTCAATCCCAAATTTGGTGTATATCAAGCTAACGAAACGGCCGCGAGCCGGCCATGAGCGTGGCATGTAAATCATACTTTTCATGACAAGTTAGTCATGATTTTCATGATATGACCAGCCATTTATGTTCGTCATACCGTCATGTTATGGCATACCAAATTTGGTATAAATCCCATTAACGATACGGCCAGGAGAGCACAAAGTCGTAGGCGGCTAGATAGATAGATAGATAGATAGATACGCTCAAAGTCGCCGAAGTTCGCTAAGAAATGCTTCGCATTTAAAAAGAAAAGACTAACAACTGCGTTGTCACTTCTTAGTCGGCGCTTGTTCGTCTCACTGCTGTCCCGTTCCTTCGCGCCGTTTGACCAAAATGACTGTTTACCAACTTGCCCAACTTCCTACGCTAATATTAGTCATCGCTGGGCTCCAAAATCGTAGATTCACTCAGGCGGACCTTTTTCCGAGTGTATGCTATGTCGCTATAACAGAATGTACTCATTTTTAAAGCTGTCTAAATGGTGTGACTCAAGGGAGGTACTGATTTTCAAGCGACGCTTGTAATGCGGAATAGTATTGCGAAAACGTGGTTAGCATATGATAACTGATTATCTATAAATTCGTCTGACAATCTATCCACAAATGAAACACCGCTTGAACCGGTCAAAAGATTTTGTTGCGTACTCCGCAATTAGTTTGCCACGCTTAAATAAGAATTTTCATCTGCAAAAATTCGCCGTCAAGTATAACAATTGTTTGGGTTTTACGTCCCAAGACCACGATGCGGTTATGAGGGACGCCGTAGTGGAGGGCTCCGGAAATTTCGCCCACAGAGGCATCAAGAATTTTCGCTTCCATCGAAATTCGGCCTCTGTGGCCACGATTCGACCTTCGGGTCAGCTGTAGACCACCATAACCGCTAGAGCTACGTGGCGGGTTGGCGTCAAGTATAATACATTGAATTTCTTGAGATTAAACCACTTTGGCGCTCAAAGTGGTAAGACAATTAAGACCATGAGAAAACTTTCTGGTCTCTTCAACATAATCTGATTGGAGAAATCCATGCACGACTTGCAAGTCTCGCAGGATTGTATCCGCCTGCAACCCACAGCCATGCTTCTCCTCTTCCTCGTCACTTAAAAATAATGTTTCTGCTATGGATAGGCCAGTAAACCTTGTTCTGTATAGTTGGCGTTTACTAATAGTGCTTATCGTTCTTTGTAAGGGAGATGGAAAGAAGAGGAAATTTTAAGGGCTCGTGTTTCTTTGTTAGACACAATATTGATGAGAACTATCACGTAATAATGCCAAGGAAAGTATAGGGACGTTATTAGTAGTAAATGAAATGTAAGTGTGAAGAAAGAAAAGTGGACGAAAAGATAACTTGCCGCGGGCATGGACCGAACCTGCGACCTTCGAATAACGCATCCGATGCCCTGCCAATTCTACCACGTTTAAATGCACATATATACGCCATCAAGTGGACGGGAGAGAGAGAGAGAGAAAAAAAACTTTTATTTTCAAAACCCAAGTCCGGGTCCGAGGTCTAGGGTAAGGTTTCACTGACCTCCCCTAAGATAGTTTCTATATGGTTTAGGACATAGGCGGAGAGTTTTCATTTTCCCGGAGGGGACGGGGCCCAAATTGCTCTTCACATACACACACTCACACACACACACACACATATATATATATATATATATATATATATATATATATATATATATATATATATATATAGTATTAATGAGAACTAACAGACAAAGATGCCAAGGAAAGTATAGGGGAAGCCACTAGAATTAGTTGTAATATAAATGTGAAGAAAGGAAAGTGGACGAAAAGATAACTTGCCACCGGCAGGATCCGAACCTGCGACCTTCGAATAACGCGTCCGATGCTCTACCACTGAGCTACGGTGGCGGTCATCTCCCCGTCCACTTTTATAGGGTATATATGTGTACTTAAACGTGGGAGCGTCAGTCAGAGCCGCCTGTTGCCATTACGGCGAGTGTGGAAGCACGTGATCTTATTACGAGCGGGCAGCTGACTAATAATCCCTCGCATACCACCTGAACGCATCAAGTCTGCCAGAACGAGACCCTCGTTATGAATGAAGGAAAGAATTGTAAACTTAAGGGCTCGTTTGCTTTGTTAAACACAGTATTAATGAGAACTAATTCTAGTGGCTTCCCCTATACTTTCCTTGGCATCTTTGTCTGTTAGTTCTCATTAATACTGTGTTTAACAAAGCAAACGAGCCCTTAAGTTTACAATTCTTTCCTTCATTTATATATATATATATATATATATATATATATATATATATATATATATATATATATATATATATATAGAAAAAGACAGAGTTTGACTCCCAAATTAAAGAATGTAATACAACCTCAATCTCTTAGGTACCGACACCGCGATATCATTATGAATATCTCCAGTGGGAGAGACTTATTTTTCAATTTACGAAAAGATATTGATCTACCTCCTAACGCTTAGGCTGCTACTCGCTGACTGCATCACATAAAATCGATTACCACAATGCGCGGGATCTCCCGAATATTTTCATTGACATGTTTTACTTACTTTGTTAAACCATGCACCAGACAGGAGCGAGTAGGCTAACGCTGGCACTGGAAGCTTTATATGCCCGTGAATTCAAGTTAAGACAGCCAGTAATAATTTTCACACGGTAGAAAATACTATGTTCGACCACTATGTATCTTTTCCAAAGCTGCAGTTACGAATTTATCCGGCGAAGGGTGTTTTCTGGACGAGTATTAGAGTTGCTTTTCGGTCACCGGTGCCGGTTGGCAGTTCTTCCTTTCGCTGAAAAAATTTAAAAAAATGTGTACCACCTTTTCTCGGCACTTTTATAGGCAGTCATGTCAAAGGGTACCAATTTGTAGACCAAGAAATTACCCTTTGGCGAGCAAGTGTTTGCGGAATAAGAGCATTCCTAGACTGATTGGGTAGGGGGTTGTCTTGTTTTCACAGTAGCATTTTTAAATGCGAAGCATTTCTTAGCGAACTTCGGCGACTTTGAGCGTATCTATCTATCTATCTATCTATCTATCTATCTAGCCGCCTACGACTTTGTGCTCTCCTGGCCGTATCGTTAATGGGATTTATACCAAATTTGGTATGCCATAACATGACGGTATGACGAACATAAATGGCTGGTCATATCATGAAAATCATGACTAACTTGTCATGAAAAGTATGATTTACATGCCACGCTCATGGCCGGCTCGCGGCCGTTTCGTTAGCTTGATATACACCAAATTTGGGATTGAGTGACGTGACTGTATGACGAACATAAATGACAGGTAGTAATATGCAGATAATGACGTGCATGTCATGTACAACATGATTTACATGCCACGCTCATGGCGCGCTGACGGCCGTTTCGCTTGCTTGATATACACCAAATTTGGTATTTCGTGACGTGACTGTATGACGAACATAAATGCCAAGTGGTAATATGAAAATCATGACATGTCATGTGCAACATGACTTGCATGCCACGCTCATGGCACTCTCGTGGCCGTTTCGCTAGCTTGAAATACACCAAGTTTGGTATTGAGGGACGTGACTGTACGACGAGCATAAATGACAGGTGGTAATATGAAAATCATGACCTGCATGTCATATACAACATGATTTACATGCCACGCTCATGGCGCGCTGACGGCCGTTTCGCTAGCTTGATATACACCAAATTTGGTATGGCGTGACGTTACTGTATGACGAACATAAATGCCAAGTGGTAATACGGAAGTCATGACATGTCATGTGCAACATGACTTGCATGCCACGTTCATGACACACTCGTGGCCGTTTCGCTAGCATGATATACAACAAACTTCGTATTGAGGGACGTGACTGTATGACGAGCATAAATGACAAGTGGTAATATGGAAACCATGATATGTCATGTGCAACATGACTTGCATGCCACACTCATGGTACTCCCGTGGCCGTTTCGCTAGCTTGATATACACCAAATTTGCTGTTCAGTGACGTGATTGTATGACGAGGATAAATGACAAGTGGCAATATGCAAATCATGACATGTCATGTGCAACATGACTTGCATGCCACGCTCATGACACCCTTGTGGCCGTTTCGCCAGCTCGACATACAAATTTTAAGGTGAAAGCCTTTAATGTCTCATGTTCACGTCCGACGTCCGCCCGTCCGTCCGTCCCTCCAGCCGTGCCCTGGCAAAGTGCCAGTTGGGCGCCGGGGCGCGCAAACGGACGCTGGTCGCGTTGGACTTTACAGCGCTCGCGCTTTGCTTGCGTAGCGTCGCTGTGACCAGCGTCTCTAATCATGCAAGGAGGGGAGACGCGCGCATCACGTTCCATTCTGACCGACCCCGTCTCAGTGGGCGCAGGCGTTCGAGGAACACACTTTGGAATTGACAGGGTGTCCGTCAATGTAAACGCTGGAACGTGGATGGCGTCTGCACGATGCGCAGAGCGCGAGAATACGAACGCATGCGAAACGGAGGCAGATTGGTCTCGCGTCTCGTTGCGATTCGAGGTAAAAAATTAAGCGAACATAAGTGGCAGGTTGTAACATGAAAATCATGGCATGCATGTCATCTACAATGCCATTTACATGCCACGCTCATGGTGCGCTTGCGTCCAGTTTGCTAGCTTGATATACACCAAAATTTGTATTGCGTGACGTGACTGTATGACGAACACAAATGACAGGTCCTAACATGTAAATAATGACATGCATATTATGTACAGCATGATTTGCTCCTTGCTGGCTGCTTCGCATCACATCGATTCCCACAGTGCGTGGGATCTGCCGGTTTTTATTTAACGGTTTAAACAAGAGCAACATACATATTAAATGCGAAGCATTTCTTAGCCAACTTCGGCGACTTTGAGCGTATCTATCTATCTATCTATCTATCTATCTATCTATCTATCTATCTATCTATCTATCTATCTATCTATCTATCTATCTATCTATCTATCTATCTAGCCGCCTACGACTTTGCGCTCTCTTGGCCGTATCGTTAATGGGATTTATACCAAAATTGGTATGGCATAACATGACTGTATGACAAACATAATTGACTGGTCATATCATGAAAATCATGACTAACTTGTCATGAAAAGTATGATTTACACGCCATAGCCATAGTGCTCCTGAGGCCGTTTTCTTAACTTGATATATCCAAAAATTGGTACGATGAGACATTTCTGCATGACCAACATAAATGACAGGTGGTAATATGATAATCATGACCTGCATGTCATGTACAACATGATTTACATGCCACGCTCATGACGCGCTGACGGCCGTCTCGCTAGCTTGATATACACCAAATTTGGTATCGCGTGACGTGACTGTATGACGAACATAAATGCCAAGTGGTCATATGGAAATCATGAGATGTCATGTGCAACATGACTTGCATGCCACGCTCATGGCACGCTCGCGGCCGTTTCGCTAGTTTGATATGCACCAAATTCAGTATTGCGTGATATGACTGTATGGCGAACATAAATTCCAAGTGGTCATATGGAAATCATGACATGTCATGTGCAACATGACTTGTATGCCACGCTCATGACACTCTAGGGGCCGTTTCGCTAGCTTGATATGCACCAAGTTTTGTATTGATTAATTAATTAATATCTGGGGTTTAACGTACCAAAATCAAATTTGGTATTGAGTGACGTGACTGTATGACGAGCATAAATGACAAGTGGTAATATGGAAATCAGGATATGTCATGTGCAACATGACTTGCATGCCACGCTCATGACACTCTCGTGGCCGTTTCACTAGCTTGATATACACCAAATTTCTAAGGCGAAAGCCTTTAATGTCTCATGCTCATGTCCGTCCGTCCGTCCATCCAGCCGTGACTTGACACGGTGCCAGGTGGGTGCCGGGGCGCGCAAACGGACGCCGGTCGCGTTGGACTATACAGCGCTCGCGCTTTGCCTGTGAGCGTCGCTTGGCCCGGCGTCTCTAACCATGCAAGAAGGGAGACGCGCGCATCACGTTCCATTCTGACCGACCCCGTCTCAGGGGGCGCAAGCGTTCGAGGAACACACTTTGGAATTGACAAAGTGTCCGTCAATTTAAACTCTGGAACGCGGATGGCGCCTGCACGATGTGCAAAGCGCGACAATACGAGCGCATGCGAAACGGAGGCAGATTGGTCTCGCCTCTCGCTGCGATTCGAGGTAACAAATTAGATGAACATAAGTGTCAGGTGGTAACATGAAAATCTTGGCATGCATGTCATCTACAATGCCATTTGCATGCCACGCTCATGGTGTGCTTGCGTGCAGTTCGCTAGCTTGATATACCCCAAAATTTGTATTGCGCGACGTGACTGTATGATGAACACAAATGACAGGTCCTAACATGTGAATAATGATATGCACATTATGTACAGCATGATTTGATTCTTGCTGGATGCTTCGCATTACATCGATTCCCACAGTGCGTGGGATCTGCCGGTTTTTGTGTTCTGAAAACCATTCGCTACGCTGTTCAAGACTAGCTTGTCATAGCTTAGCTTAAGATGTCGCTTCAGTTGTTTGTCAACACAACATATTCTGCATATACAAATCCGTTTGAGGGGCATTTTTAAGTGTATGTTTCACCTGTCACTGGTCAAAGGTCCCAATTTAAAAATCCTGAAATGAAAAAGAAGCAGGTATACACTCCGTTTGGGACCTATAGGGGGCGCCTTGAAAACCGCGCGCAGAGCCACGAATGGTGTAGCGGGCGTGCAACGTTGAGAATCTTAGCCGACAGCAGCGCCTCATTGCTTTGACAGCTATGGTGGCGCAAGCGCCCGTAGACGGCGCGTTAGTGCTTCGAGCTGGATTTAAAGATATCGTCATTCTGCCGCGATGCCACCATGAATAAAACGGAAAACCTGCACGAAAGCGGCCACGTTTTCCACGTTAGTGAGCACCTTGCTGCGCGTCGTCATTACTGAGGGGTAAATGATTGCGTCAGGCGTGTGTAATGCAAGATGCTTACTCTACATAACTGTCGCAGTATAATATTCTAAGTGTCAATCTTTGACACTTAGAATATTATTAGTGCGTGTCCACTACCCGTGTACTTGCAGAATACACAGAGCATTTAGAATTCCAGCATGCAGCGGCAGAACGCGAGACGGTTGAGGGAGCGGGAAGCAAACACCTTTTTCGTCGCACAGCCGTGATCGACTTATGTCGCTGCCTAATAAAGCTGGCACGAGTCGAGAAACTGTGAAACGTTGTTCCCGCAGGACACGACGTGTACCTGTTGGTACAGTCGACTACGCAGCAGTTCATTGATTACGATAAACTACGTGCTAGCGGGCGAGGGAGAGCGTTTGGTTCTGCTCGGGCTCTCAACGGCTGTCTGCTCTGACCGCCGCGCGGCGGCGCGCCAGTCGCAGTGCAAAGAGTGTATAAACAACCCCCTGTGAAATAGCTGCCAGAC
>JALIZH010008257.1:0-61297 GCA_030522465.1 Rhipicephalus appendiculatus | reverse complement strand
ATTAAAGACGAATTGGCAGAAGTCAAGAAAAGGCTCGCGGAAACTGAAAAGTCCGTTAATGCCTTCTTTGAGAGGATGAGCACGATTGAAAAAAGAGTAAATGAAATATCTATGAAGGCTGATTCTATCGACCAACTAAGCGCTTGCGTTTCGAACATTGAGAAATCTGTAAAGTCGCATGAAAGAAAGCTTGTAGAATTAGAAGACCGGGGTCGAAGGAATAATATCGTCGTTTTCGGCATTGAAGAAATCGAGAATGAAACGGAGTCCGAGTTGCGACGTAAAGTCTTAAATGATGTCTTCGAAAAAACCCTTGGAGTAAAATGTACCTCTGTGGCCAGAATACACCGCCTCGGTAGGGTTTCGAGAAACCGTCCAATTATACTTTATTTTCAAGATTACTTTGAAAAGCAGGCAGTGTTTCGTAAATGCGGAAAACTGAAAGGTACGCGCATAGTTCTGCAAAATGATTATTCTGCTGATACCCTGAGAAGGCGGAAGCAACTTTGGAAGAGCGCAGATGCTGAAAGAAAGTCAGGAAAACGGGTGTCATTGATACACGAAAGACTACGCATTGATAACCGGTACTATGTGTGGGACGATGTGACTAATACGCGCTGTGTCTGCAAGGATCCTGATAAAGTTGCAAAAGTTGCATAGCTGAAGGAATCATCAGTGCCCGAGTTGCGCATCCTTTCTTTTAATGCCAGAAGTGTAATAAATAAGATAGATAAAATTGAAACGCTGCTTTTGTCCTACAGTCCCCACTTGACAATCATAACTGAAACTTGGCTGCATGATGGCATTAGGGGATGACGAGATTGTTCCTCCCGGATATGAGATATTTAGGCGTGATCGTGCATCACGTGGAGGAGGTGTGGCTATAATTGCCAAATCAGATATTACTATTAGAGTTATGTGTCAAATTACCGAGCATGAAAGTTTGTTTGTACGGGTCTTCTTGAATAGGTTTTTCATTTATAGTGTGTGCTGTATATCGGGCCCCTGATTCTGATCTGTCTTTTCTTCTCATGTTGTACGACAAATTGCTCTCACTTGATTCTAAAATGTAATTATGACGGGTGATTTCAACCTACCTAGCATTGATTGGAGTAAGCGTGTATACGGTCAGTGTGATCATGGCGATGTTGCGTTAGACATGATGTTTGCACTAAATCTAGAGCAGGTTGTCTCTGAATGCACTCGTGCAAATGCTGTCTTAGACTTGATGTTTATCGGACAACACTTTTCATCAGGAGTTCTAAGAGTTGAACCTGGTATTTCAGATCACAGCTTACTTTCTTTTTGTTGCAATGTGAACTCTGCTAATGATGCAACAGATAAGAGAGTTGTTTATGTCAAGGACTACGCACGTTGCAGTGATTCTGATATCATTGATTACCTTGGCACTACACTTGAAGACCGTACAAATAACACGAATAGTACTGTTGAAAATATGTGGACCAGCTTTAAAGATTCTGTCAGATACTGCATTCAGCATTTTATACCAACTAGAACTGTGTGCACACGGCGTAAAAATCCGTGGGTTACGAGAGAAGTTATGCATTTGAAACGCAAACTTACGCGCCTGCGCAAACACAGAAACACACATCACCTCAACAATGGAATGATTTAAAAAGGGCATTATTGGAAAAAGTTACCGCAGCTAAGACTCATTACCATAATGTTACTCTGCCGGAGTTCATTAAAAGTGATCCTGATAAGTTCTGGAGACATTTGGGTAAACCTACAGATAAGGTAGAAGAAATTATGTTAGATGATGAGAGTGTTACGGAAGCCACAAAGAATTGCCGACTGCTTCAACGACTTCTTTTACAGTGTCTTTACTATTGATTCCGTGTGCGCAAAAGCCAGATGTGTCATAGATGATGCTAGTGTGCCAATCATTACACCGGATGGTGTTTTGTCCATGCTATTAAGACTGAGTGATAAAAAAAGCCCTGGCCCAGATGGCCTTCCTAACGCCTTCCTAAAGCGTTTTGCTGCTCAGCTATGCGTGTCTTTAGGAAAAATATTCCAAGTTTCTTTGAACTCTGGAGAAGTGCCAAATGATTGGAATAAAGCGCGAGTTGTTCCAATTCACGAAAAAAGGGGATGGGATAAACTACTAATTACAAATTACAGGCCCGTGTCTATTACTTGATCCTGTTGTAAGATGTTGGAGCATATTGTTGCGATAGAAATTAGAACATATCTCAGCGAGAAAAACATTTTGTCCCCTCATCAGCATGGGTTCCGAGCAGGTATGTCGACAGTAACGCAGTTAGTAACAACCAGTACATGAAATCTCTGTGGTTCTTGATAAAGGTGGCCAAGTTGATATGCTATTTCTTGACTTTTGCAAGGCTTTCGACAAAGTGTCACATTCAAAACTTTTGTATAAACTTGCACTAATTGGTCTGCCGGGTTATCTCATTAAATGGACGGTATCATACTTGAGCAACAGACAACAATTTGTAGATATTAATGGTTGCCATTCTCGGGTGCTTCCTGTTAGCCTCGGGTGTACCGCAGGGTTGTGTATTGGGGCCCTTTGCTTCCTGTTAGCTCGGGTGTACCGCAGGGTAGTGTATTGGGGCCCTTGTTGTTTTTAATTTATATAAATGATTTAACGGAGGGTATTTCATCATCAGTGTCAGTAAAGCTGTTTGCAGATGACTGCATTACTTTTAAAGAAATTACTTCTACTAGCGACCAAGATTTGCTCCAACAAGCAATTGATAACATAAGTTCGTGGTGCCACTCTTGGGATATGCAGCTAAATGTAGAGAAAACAGTTTTATTAAGAATCACTAGAAAAAAGGCCCCAATAATATTTGAGTACCACTCCAGCGGCATTCCCATTCAAACAGTTGACAGTTACAAGTACCTTGGAGTCACTTTTACTGATAAACTGTCGTGGACTAAGCATATTACAGAGATATGCTCGAAGACATTTAAGAAGTTGTGCTTCTTGCGTAGAAGGCTCCGTCATGCTCCTCCTCAGGTGCGCTTGCTTGCTGTGAACACTTTCGTGCGATCAAAATTAGAATATGCGTCACAAATTTGGGACCCAGATACGTTAAAAGACACTAATCAGCTCGAAATGATTCAACGCAAGGCTGTTAGGTTCATTTTTAATAAATATAAACGAACAGATTCCCCTAGTGCCCTCATGACCAAAAACAAAATATTTTCTTTACAGTCCAGAAGAAAGTTTCATCGTATAAAGTTCCTACATAACATATTGGCTGGTGGCTTGAATGTAGGTGACTTGCCATACCTTCGTCCTGTTGCAACAAGACGAACAAGACACACTAGACCTCATGCACTGAAACCGATTTTCGCTAAAACTAAGTCATTTCAAAATAGCTTCTTTCCCAAAACTATAGCGGACTGGAACAGTCTTCCAGAGTCAGTCATTACGTCGCCACATTTCGTCCAAGCTCTGGAAGATCATATTTTTTGTTAGATTATATGTTTCCTTAGTGCTGATGTTATTTTATTTCTCTATATATGAGCGTTATTAATTTTATGCACCCATTGTTATATGCACCCAATTTTCTGCACCCATGTTCAAAATTGTACCATTGCATGTATTAAGCTATCCTTGTATTTTGTTTCTTTTATGTGTACTGCCCCTCCTGCTAGGGCCAAGCTGGCCCTGCAGTATTTTGAAATAAATAAATAAATAAATAAATAAATAAATAAATAAATAAATAAATAAAAGCCGCGGGGGTCTCTGAGGATCGTAATGCACAAGAAAGTTTGCCCTGCTCATGGCGCGCTTGGTTTCTTGGAATGCTGTTATCTGTGCGGGCCCCCCAACACCAGGGTGCTCCTTTACACAAAAGTCGGTGTAACGGAGCCAAAGTGGACGACAAATTCGGTAGAAATTTGGAATAGTACGTGACCAGTCCTAAGAATGATTTGAGCTGGCTTACCGAAGTCGGTGGCGGTGCCGCTAGCACTGCTTCCAAATTGTCCTGCAGTGGGTGGAGGCCTTTTGCATCGATTCAGTGACCAAGAAACACCACTTCTTTTTCCCGGAAGTGGCACTTCTCCTTGTTCAGCGTGAGGCCATTCTCCCGAAGGCGTTCGAAGACTTGCCGCAGTACCGTGGTATCATGCTCTTTTTGTGCTACAATAATTTCGTCGAGGTAAACTTTCGCGCCCCTGGTAGACCCTATAGCACCGCTTCTATGCGCCGCTGAAACAGCGCAGGCGCTGAGGCAATGCCAAAAGCCAAGCGGTTGTAGCAGTACAGGCCTTTGTGTGTATTCAACACGGTTATCTTCTTGGCATCAGCATCCAGGGGAAGCTGGTGTGTATTCAACACGGTTATCTTCTTGGCATCATCATCCAGGGGAAGCTGGTTGTATGCGTTTCGTAAATCGAGTGTGCTAAACACTTCGCCTCCCGATAGTGCCGCAAAGATGTCAATTTTCGGAAGCGGGTACTGCTCTGTTCTTGTCGCTGGATTAACTGTCAGCTTAAAGTCCCCACACAGCCGGATGTCTCCGTTCTTCTTTGCTACGGGCACGACTGCGGTTGCCCATTCAGCCATGCTCACTGGGGACAGCACTCCCACTTCCACCAGTCGGTCAATTTCGGCGGAGACTTGTGCTCTCATGGCGTAAGGGACTGTCCGAGCCTTGAGAAATCGCGGTTGATCGCCTTCCTTGAGGTATAGCTTCACCGGTGGTCCCTTACAGCATCCGACGTTCTCAAAGCGGTCCGAAAAATCATCAAGAAGTGCGGTTAGTTGGCTGTCAGCGTGAACAACATTCACCGAAGACGACGTGCCTCCTTCCAAAAGAAATATCCCTGCTTTGCGAAATTCCTCTATCGTGTCTCTTCCGCACAGGAGGGGCCCTCGATGGTCCACTACTATCAGCGAACTGCTCACCGTTACTGGTCCAAGCTGTACCTTCATGTCCACTTTGCCAACGACCGGCAAAGGTCCCAGAAAACACGAAATGCGTAGTGGGGTTTTTTGCAGAGCAGGCCACCATTTGCGATGCTTCGTGTACAAGCTCTTGGGAATTACGCTTACCGGTGATCCAGTATCGACAATCATTCGCAGCCTATAGGCCTTCCCACATTAAGGGTGCGCTCGATTGGCTGCACCAAGTGCTTGTTGGCCGAACTGTGCGCGACGAGGGCATACATCATCTCTTCTTCGCTGTCACATTCCGTTCCGTCGACAGCGAACGTTCCGGACCTGGGAGTGTAGGATCTTCTGCAAGCCCGAGCCAGATGCCCTCTTTTGCCACATTGATGGCATATGGAACTGCGATGTCGACAGGACGCCGTTGCATGCGCCCCTTTGCACCTGTCGCATGAAAGACTAGAGCTTCGCGGGCTGCAATTGTTCCTCCACTGCCTCCCTTGTTGCTGTACCATGTTGACGCCGCCGCCTTCGGTCCGTGCGTATGGAGTCCGCATGCCCCGAGCGTCTTCGTTCGCTTTCTCGGAAGCTAAGGCGAATTCTTCGGCTTCTTCACGAGTCAAGCTCTTGCGGCCCAGCAGGCACCGGCGCGTTTCCTCGTCCTGAATCCCACAAACGATTCGGTCCCGCAACATACGGTCCAGTGTCGCCCCGAAATTACAATTTACGGACAGTCGCCTCAGTTCAGCAATGTAGTCCCGGACGCTTTCTTGCTCTTCTTGTCTTCGCATAAAGAAGGAATAGCTTGCTGCTATTTCGTTTGCCTGTGGGTTGAAATGTTCCTCCAGGAATTTCACAACGTCGTCGTACGTCAAAGAGTTGATGGGGACTCCCGGCTGGTGCCCTTGCAATATTCGGACGACACTGTCGCTCAACGATGACACCAGTAGGGCCCGGCGTTTCGCCGCGTCGGTTATCTCGTTGGCCTCAAAGTAGGCTTCCAACCGGACGCAATACGTGCTCCAGCTACTCACGGCGTCGTCGAAGGCAGGTGTTCGCGGTCCCACCCTCGTCGCCACTGTTGTATCTTAGGTAAGCGTGAAGAATAAGGCACTTCATGGCAAGAACAAGAACGAAAATGTTTATTGACGAGGCTGCTGTCTTGGTTTTAATACCCTGGCCCGAAGCCGGAGCATGCGCCGTGGCGAGGGGTGGAGGCACGTGTTACCGGCATGTTCTTCGGTGCGTGAACCTGATAATTCACGGTATATCATGCACGATCTCAAGTTTCCAAATATGTTTCTTTATATGTGGGTCCCAAACAACACTACCATAATCCAACTTCGGTGTTATAAAAGCATTGTTGGCAAACAGTTTGATATCTTAGGGTGCTGTTTTAGATGTGAAGCATCCTTATGGCGAAGCTTAATCCGGTGGTGGTGGTGGTGGTGGTGGTGTGTCGCGTGCCCACCCTTACTGCGCATGCGCAAACCCTTTCAAAAAAATAAAAATAAAAAAAGCTCCTCTCCCCCTCTCTCCTCCTTAGGCATCCCTCCCCGCGGCAACCACACCCTCACTGCGCATGCACCTCCCCTCCTCTCTCTCCTCCTACGCTCCCCCCTCTCCCTCCCCGCTTCCCCCTCTCCCCTCTAGGCATCCCCGCCCGCGGCGTCCACACTCCCACTGCGCATGCGCGTCCCCCCCCGCCCCTCTCCCCCCTCTCTCGCCTCGCGACGCAGACGCAGGCAGCGTCTGCTAGCGAGTTTCTTGGTTGAAAAAACCGACTGCTCGCGCTGCACAACCGTTCACTGGCCATCCCCGTATATATGGCAATGGATCTTGACCTCCAGTGTGGTGCCCGTGGGAGATTTCTCCTGTGCGTTGTTGAACAATAAAAATTCGCAGCGTGTGCGTTAACTAAAAGCGGACTGCGGGTCTCTGTGTCCAGTCGGAGTCTTCTGTCTCCCATTGCCCATTAGCAGAGATTGGCATGTTCCAGCAAGGAAACACCTCTCCACCACTGCGTGCTTTGCGCCTCCCCAGGTTTCTCGCCTGCGCAACGCCGCGATGAGCGTCAGCGTCAACGCCACCGCCAGTGTAAGCGTTAGCGCCCGCTGCTTCACATCTACACATGGCTCCCTTTAGCGGGAGATGGTGTAATTTTTTAATGTATGCCTAAAAAAACCGAGCTTTTTAGAAGCAGATGAGCATGTTTTATTAATGTGACTTGACCGTGTTAAGCGGTTTGTATTTGTAACACCTAAAGATTTATATTGCGTCAACCTCAGTCAAGTAACTGTTGTTAAGAGAATACATATAATTAAACCGGTGTTTCTTATTTGTTATATGCATGTCAAATGATTTATCACTATTTAATTTTATTGACCATTCTTCACACCACTTAGAAATGGCACACAGGTTGGATTGCAGGCATTTTTCTGGTCATTCGGAGCAGTAATTGTTTTAAAAAGTACGCAGTCATCTGCAAAAAGCTTATGTGTACTTGTGATGTGTCTATTGATCTGACAATGTCATTTATGTACACTAAAAAGAGAAGGGGTCCCAAAACACTGCCTTCAGGGAACACCAGACGATACTGGTAGAATACCAGACATGCATTCATTTATTTTAACATACTGCTTGCGATTATGAAGGTAAGAACGGATCCAAGTCAGTGAGGTTAACAGGTAGGCCTAGATTATGCAATTTAAAAATGAGTTTGCTATGCGTGACAAGATGGAAGGCTTTACTGAAGCCTTAAAAAATAGCATCAATTTGATTCCCCGTAACAAGCGACGACGTGAACTCACGAATTCTTGACTAGTTGCGTTGTGGTCGATAATTGTTTTCTAAATCCGTGCTCTAATGGCGATAGCAAACTGTTTTCTTGAAGAAATGTGGTAATGTAATGTGTGACTGTGTTCTAATAGCTTACATGACGTACACGTTAAGGAAATAGGCCTGTAGTTTGCAATGTTTAAACGATCCCCTTTCTTAAACACAGGTACTACACGTGTCGTACGCCAATCATCAGGAATGAAAGAGTTTTCGAAGCAGAGGCGAAAAATGTTTGTTAAAATGTGCGCAACGGGATCGGCATACCTACGCGAGAATGTGTTAGGGATATTATCTGGACAGCTGACGATTTAGTTTTCAGCTTCAGCAGCAAAGAAAATATACCCTCATAAGTTATGAACTCAGAAGACATTACTCGAGGAAGGTTTTCATGCGGTGATTGACGCTGGGCAACAGAAAATATGGAGCAGAAGTATCTGTTAGAGTGATGAGCGGCAATCGACGCATCATTTACGATGGAACCATCAACGGTTATTTGACTGGGTGTAGGAGGAGGAAAAACATTTAATTCTCTAAGTTATGTACAGGGAGGGTGGGGAGCGGTCCTTAAGGGCCCGCCCCGTACAAACACTAGGTGGGCACCCCCCTTACGAGAGCCCATTGGCGTCGGCCGCGGCCCGGGCACGCTCAACCAAGACCCGTTGGGCCGTCAGGTCAGAGCAGCCGAGCAGGGCTGCCTCCCAGTCCTCCCGGGAAGGGTTGGGTATAGGAGTGAGGTTGGCAGTTTTTTGACACGCCCACACCATGTGGAAAATGTCACAGGAATTTTCCCCACAGTGCGGGCACATCCCCGTGCAAGCGGGGTTGAAGTGTTTTAGAATTGCCGGGCACAATAAAGTTTTGGTGTAAAGGCGAAGGAGGGTCCGCTCCTCCGCCTTTGTGAGGCCCTTACAGGGTTTGGGATAGATTTGATGGCCGAATTGATAAAACTGAGTGACCTCCTTAAATGTGTAAGCGGGTTTGGGTTCGAGGTCCGAATCGTAAGGGGACGAGGATGGTGCTCGGAGAGTGAGCGCGCGGGCAGCGGCATCGGCCGCCTCATTACCATCGAGGCCCGTATGAGATGGAGCCCAAATGACCGTTCGGTGCGTGGGGGCACCGAGGTACTGGCTGTTTTGCAAAATTTTGTATGCTAAGTACGGAATGTAACCCTGTTCGATATTGCGGCAGGCACCCTTTGAGTCGGTGATAATGACCCTCGAGTCCAGATCTGCGGCGGCTAACGCGATGGCGATCTCCTCCGCGTGCGTAATGTTTTGTGCACGGAACGTGTGTCCGTTAACTGCGGTGTTTTGGTGAATGACCGCGGCCGTGTACCAACCCCCGTGGTGAGGGCCGGAGGCGTCCACGTAGAATACTCCGAATTTGTTACCGTAGTGGCGAGCCAAGGCTTCCGCCCGTGCGAGGCGTCGGCCACTGTGGGCGTCTCGGGTCATGTTAGCCGGAAGAGGGCGCACATGCAGGGAGTGTTTCCAGACTTCCGGAATCCGTACGCGCTCTTCCGTGCGTATTGTGTGATTGATGTGTAGTCGGGCAAGGAGGCGGTGACCCGACGGGGTATTAGAGAGCCTAGTATATTGGTTTGTCAAGTGAGCCTCTCGTAGTTCCTTGAAGGTGTTGACCATACCCAGGCCCAAAAGGCGTTGGTTGGAGGTGTTCACCGGAAGGCCGAGGGCGCGCTTGTAGATTTTGCGGAGAATGACTTCTAGTGCATTCTCGTCGAACTTGCGCAGGTGGAGATATGGAGCCGAATAGAGGACACGGCTGGTTACGAATGCGTGAGCCAGCCGCAAGGCATCTTTGCATCGTAACCCCCGCGCTTGTTGGAAACCCGGCGGACCATACGACCCACCTGGTCCCCCCACCTTACCCAATTTGGCCAATGGTGTGTCTGCTCTGCGATTTTTGTGTATGAAGAGCCCCAATACTCTGATTTCGTCGCGTTCGGGTACGGGGCCGCTGTGAAGGGAGAGGTCGATTTTGGTGGTGCACTTTGGCGATGCACGTATGTGCACGAATTCCGATTTGGACGGGGAGCACTGAAGGCCACAGCGACGGGCATAGTCGTCAACGATGTCCGCCGCTTGCTGCATGTTGGCCTCCATGTCTCCTGCCGAGCCGTGTGACGCCCATATGGTGCTGTCGTCAGCATACAGCGCATGCTGTATGCCTTCGACTTTCACCAGCTGAGCGGGAAGTCCTAACATTGCCAGATTGAATAGGAGGGGCGAGAGTGCGGTTCCCTGCGGGGTCCCTCTCGTGCCTAATTGGTAAGGGCCATGTTCAGAGTCCTGAATCCGTATGTATGATTGTCGGTCAGTGAGGAATTGTTTAATATAGTGGAAGGTGTGTTGACCGCAATCTACCTGTGAGAGATGGGTTAGAATAACTTCGTGGGTCACGTTATCAAAGGCCCCCTTCAGATCCAAAGCGAGCACAATTTTGTCATTTTGGGGATACTCGACCGGATTGAGGATGTCACGATCGAGCTGAAGCAAGACATCCTGCGCGGACCGGTGTGGGCGGAACCCGAACATGGTGTCTGCAAATGCATTTTTGGTTTCCAGAAACTCGGACAACCTGTCGCGCACCATCGTCTCCATTAATTTTCCCACACACGAAGTAAGGGAGATGGGGCGGAGGTTGTCCGTGCTAATGGCTTTGCCCGCTTTGGGTATGAAGGTGACCAGGGCGGTCTTCCACTCAATTGGGAGGGGCGTTTCTCCGATCCAAATTGAGTTGATGTATGCAAGAAGAATTATGTAGGCCGAATCGGGAAGGTTGGCAAGTAACTTGACTGTGATTTTATCCCTTCCTGGTGCCGTTCCTCGCCTCATTTTCGGTGAGCCGCCTTCAGGTCGTGTAACTAGAACAGTTGATCCAGCTCCGCGATCTCGGCACCTGCATACGAGTACGCGGGCCCTCGGGGGGTCCTGCCTTGTGCATAAATACTGGTCTCGGAGTTTAAGGGCCAGTTTTGCCGTGTCTCCATCGAAGCTGAGAAATGCCCGTTGGAGATGCTTTTGTGTCTCTGTTCGAGTTTGCGTAGGATCAATTAAGGCGCGGAAGAGGCGCCAGGTACTACGGCTGGACATTTGTCGCATCCGTTTGTTCTAAATATCGCCAGAATTTTTCAGGGCTTTTTTCAAGAATTCAAGTAATGAATGAGTGAAATACCTAAATTTTGCGTCGGAGAGTTTGGAAGCGAGGCTGACTTTTAATTGAGATATTACACTAACGGGTTGTTTATGTCTTTTTTGGCTTGTTTTAGCCTACGGTGTAAATGCATGATTTCTCTTGTCATCCACGGGTTGTTTTTGTTAGCGCGAACATATTTGGAAGGGACAAACTTTTCAATGCAATAATGAATAGCGTATTTCAGAGCATCCCAGAGGGTCATGACACAGCTCGGCATGTTGTCACAAAGTTGCCACAAACAGTCAAGTATTGCATGGTCATCAACTTTAGCGAAATCTTTAATTGTTTTTCTAGTTTTTTGTGCTGCTTCGTATCACCAAGCGGGAAGGAAAGGTACACCACCTTATGGTCCGAGACACCATCAACCACCTCCACAGAGTATGTAGAAATGTCATTACTAGAGGCGGGATTTTTAGGCACTAAAAAGCGTGTTTTAGGCGCCAAAAATAGGCAGGCAAAACACCTGTTTTAGGTCCCCAAAATCGTAAATATAGGCACAATAAATTTTTACATAAATTCAAATAATTTCAAAGAAAGACGTGCGCGACCTATATGTACGACAGGAAAGCAAAAAAATGCGATAGTTAATGATGGCGCAAAGGCGCCAACGGTTTAACATAGCCATACAATTGTCGTTTTTCTCTCCTGGTGTGCAGAACACGGTCTCTCCTTCTATATATTGTCCAGCATGGTGAGTTACGTGTCCGCCGTCGAATAAACACACTCCTGGGTCTCTTTCTTTTCGGCATGGCTGAGAAGGGCAGCGTCGTAGCGTATAGCCAGACAGCTAAAAGGCCAGAAGGGTGCCTCGTATTGGCCGGGTCTAATCACGCAGGGTCGATTTCTCCTATATCTGTGACCACCACCGTCACAAGGTCTGGGCAATTCGAGCTGGCAAGTGTAATGCATGTCCGGGGCGTTCACGATCACGTCTGCCAAGATTTGCAATGCTAGGAACCCCGGAAAGAGATTAAACTTGAAAGCGAACGCCGCTTGCCCTTCATCTCACGGTAGCGCACCCCAACATGGAGGAGTTAACGTAGAAGGAATGTCCTGCGTACGTCGCACTAGTACGTGACACTGCGAGAATTATTCGAGGCGACATGCGTAATTTGTGCAATCTGTTGCTTGAATAGTACACTGAAAGTTGATAGAAATATTGAAAACATACAAATGAAATCTCTGCGCGTTATTTTTATTTTTTTTACTTTGAATCGAGCGCGATGCCAGACTAAGCTGCATCCATTTCGTTTGCCTTCGCGTTCTCGCCGTTCCCGCTTTGTGCCGGTGGCCAGCCCTGACAACGCTTTGGGTACATCGTCCCTTACAGCCGTGCCGGCGGTGCGACGATGTGTTATCGTCCTAGGGATACATGATCTATGTCAGCCTCTCCAGACGTGCGCGCACTGAGAGATCTATCCCATTGAAGCAGGCAGTACACTACAGATAATGCCGAAACGACACAACACCACTCGCGTGCACGACCTGGCTCGGGCACGCCATGCACACGTCATCTTGCGTGCGCATGACGTGTTGATGCGTCTTCGTCGTGTGATCTTCCGGCTCCGACTTGGTCCGATACCGAAGAAGGCAGAGGAGGAGTTTGGCTTGCGTAGTCTGCATGGGGCAAGTGGCAAGAGTTTCAAGCTCACTTACTCGCATCATGCTTTTGCGGCCCGTAAAGAACAAAAAAAAATTCTTGTGGTGCTCCCCCGCCCCGCGCAATATGCATCCTCAGCGCAACGTGGAAAGAAGCACGGCCAGGGCGGTGGCGCTCCTAGGTCCGGGCGACAGAACTTCCTGGCGGCAGCTGCTTCGTAGACGCTGCCCAGTATGCCAACAGCAATAGTTTTGCAGCAGTGTCGATCAACCACAGGGGTTCGACAGTTAACGCCGCTTCGGTACGATGCTCGTCGTCGTGTGCGGCCGAGCAAGTGGCCATTGCCTTGGCCCTTCTGGATGACAAACATGGAACATATATTCAGCGACTCCAGGGCAGCGATCCGCGCCTTCAGCGTTGGCGCCGTGTGTAAGGAAGCCTGTCGCATACTGGAGGGCAAAAGCATCACCACCCACACTCTCACGTGGTTCCCCGCTCACATGGGATCCATCAGGGGAGGCCCCACAAACCTGAACGAGCTGGCCCACTCCAAGGCGCGAGGTCGCTTTCCGCGACCATGGAGAACTCTCCCCGCCGGCCCGCAGTTGTGGAGAACAGAGATCATCCGACCACTCATAACGAAGTTACACAGCACTTCTATCTCGGCAGGAGAGACTTTCCCCTTCCTAACAAGAAATTAAATCGAGCGCAGGCATTGACTCTCAGGTTACTGCAGACGGGTTCGTATCCCAGCCCGGCTTTATTACATAAAATTTATCCCGATGTTTATCCTAATAGCTCCTGCAGGCACTGCAACGAATTCGCTAGCCTAGAACACATGCTCTGGCGTTGCCCCTCGTTACGGGGCACGGACCAATCCACTGAAGACAAGTGGCTATCCGCTATCAAGAGCCCCGACGTCGGGGCTCAACTGTGGGCTGTCGAGAGGGCCCACGATGCGGCGGTCGGGCATGGCCTGACTGTCCCAACGTGGGAGCGGCCCGCTGCGCGTTGAGTCGTGCACCTCAGGACCTACAATAAAGTTTTGCATCCATCGATCCATGCGGTACGACGCTTTTCATTGGGCCCCAAACAATTTAGTGTCTAACTAAAATTTCTTATGGGACCTGGTGAAGTGTCGTTTAAGAAGCAAATTACAAAAAAAAAAGAAAAATGTGCATCTAAATTATCTTTCCTTTTATCTACACTCTCCTTTCCCCTGACCGGCACTCCACGGTTTCACATTCGTTCTCCATCTTAGCGCGGCTGCATAGAGGGTAAAGTTGCAAGGCGGGCTTGTTGGTACGGCATACTTGAATAAAATCGGTAGCACGAAGAAACGGGGCACAAGAAGTAACACAGAGACACACACAGCGCTACACTTCCAACAATTGATTTATTTTCGGGCACTACATGGTTCTTATACACTTTTTTGCACACACATGCACTAACACGTGTACGAGCACAAAGGTTTCTTCGTCAGCAAATTTTTTTCCCTTCTCATTTGAGCCACTAATCATGCATAAGAAGGATATCGCACAAGAAAAAACACACAATTCATTTATCGCGCCCATCAGTTCATGCGCAGGGTATTGTAATTGCGTATGTATTGCGCTCTCAAGGAAGGAATTGTAATTCCTGTGCATCAACTGATGGGCGCGATAAATGAATTGTGTGTTTTTTCTTGTGCGATATCCTTCTTATGCATGATTAGTGGCTCAAATGAGAAGGGAAAAAAATTTGCTGACGAAGAACCCTTTGTGCTCGTACACGTGCTAGTGCATGTGTGTGCAAAAAAGTGTATAAGAACAATGTGGTGCCCGAAAATAAATCAATTGTTGGAAGTGTAGCGCTGTGTGTGTGTCTCCGTGTTACTTCTTGTGTCCCGTTTCTTTGCGCTACCAGTTTTATTCATGCATAGAGGGGCCTCCTGTTCCCTGCCCACCATCACACCCAGATTTTCAAGGAGGTGCTTGAATTCCTTGAGGACACTGGACTGGACAACCAGCTGTAAAAGCCACCCGCCGCGTCCTCGGCCATGGACGTCACACTCATCTTCTTCCCCTCTCCTCTTCCCACCTATATTTCCCTCTGCCAATTTTCCTGCAGACCCCGGAACGTGCTCCCATTCAGGGTTGCAGAAATAGCGTCTTTTCGTCTGCTCCTCCTCCCCCTCCTCCAACCGCTCGTGTGATGTCAGCGCGGTGGCGTAAGGTGGCCGGCGCGTCTCATTTCACTGCTGTTAGTGGTTGCTTTCTGGAAGTTTTTTTGAACTAGAGAACTAGGTTGCGCCCCACAGGTTTCCGAAACGTCAGTTTTAGCCGGCAACAAGATTAACGGTATCAAACTGTACTCGAATACGAAATTTGAGGTTAAAAAGCGTCCATATGGGTATCAATTTCGACAATAGGCATTTACACGCACTTACAGAAATTTAGGCACAAACGCCAAAAATTAGGCATTTATAGGGACTATAAAAACACTATAAAAGCCCTCCTTAACTCCTCATTCGTGCTCATATATCGAAGTGGCATGATAGGAACGCAAGGAACAAAATAGGCATTTGCCTAAAATCCGGTCTCTAGTCATTACTAATAAAAATTAAATCTATTACTGAGCGGGCACTTCCTGTTTCCCTGGTGCACTCGGTAACTGTTTGTTTTAGATCACACATGATCATAATATCCACTAGAGGGTTTATGTCCCCATCGAAAAAGGAAACAAGTGTCATGCCAATCAATGCAAGGAATATTAAAATAACCGCCGAGTATCACACTGTTGTTCTAAAATGCAGCCATATGATCGCACAGTTTGGAAATGTATTCAGGCGGAGCCGATGGAGGCCTATACACAGCACACATGATAAAGAAATGGTCCCAGCAGTCTACTCTTAGGAACAAGCTTTCGTGACCATCGATTTGGTTTACAACACCACAAGACAATGGAGGCCGTAATACAATGGCTACGCCGCCGCCCCTACTTCGCCGATCACAACGAAAAATGCGATAGTTTGGAGGTATTAAAACAGAATCACAAACGTTGTCATTTGACCAGGTTTCCGTAATTATTGTTATGTGTGGGTCATGTTCAAGAAGTACCAGTTCAAGTTTGCCAATTTTATTTACAAGGCTCCGAGCATTAAAATTTAGTATCCTTCTATGTTTAGTCTCTGTACGCGGTTTACGTCAATGGGCGGCATCCCGCTGCTTTGAAAGTGCTACGCGTTCATTTCTGGCGTCGTCCCATACAAAGAGTGTGTCATCAATTTTTAACTTATCATGCAAACGAGATACCTGCTTTTTATTCACTCGATCAACTCTGGCGTTATCCCAAAGAAGCTTACGGACGCGCAGTGTTTCTTGACTGCAATTGGTTTGGAATGAAAACGTTTGTTCCTTTAAGTTTGCTCGTATTGTTCATGACAGCCTGCTTATTCATTGTAATCTTGAAAATAGGCTATTACTGGGCGTCGGCCGGTACGCCGGCCAAGGCGGTGAATACGGGCTATAGACTCATATTTAACTCCAAGTTTTTTCTCGAAAATGTCACCAACAACACTTTTAAATGCGAAGCATTTCTTAGCGAACTTCGGCGAGTTTGAGCGTATCTATCTATCTGACTATCTATCTAGCCGCCTACGACTTTGAGCTCTCCTGGCCGTATCGTTAATGGGATTTATACCAAAATTGGTATGGCGTAACATGACTGTATCACGAACACGAATGACTGGTCATATCATGAAAATCATCACTAACTAGTCATGAAAAGTATGATTTACACGCCATGGCCGTAGTGCTCCTAAGGCTGTTTTCTTAAGTTGATATACCCAAAAATTGGTACGATGAGACATTTGTGCATGACCAACATAAATGACAGGTGGTAGTATGAAAATCATGACATGCATGTCATGTACAACATGATTTACATGCCACGCTCATGATCCGCTGACGGCCGTTTCGCTAGCTTGATATATACCAAATTTGGCATTGCGTGACGTGACTGTATGACGAACATAAATGAGAAGTGGTAATGTGGAAATCATGACATGTCATGTGCAACATGACTTGCATGCTACGCTCATGACACGCTCGCGGCCGTTTCGCTAGCTTGATATGCACCAAATTTTGTATTGCGTGACGTGACTGTATGAAGAACATGGCACGCTGGCACGCTGACGGTCGTTTCGAAAGCTTGATGTACCCCAAATTTGGTATCGCGTGACATGACTGTATAATGAGCATAAATGAGAAGTGGAATATGGAAATCATGACATGTCATGTGCAAGATGACTTGCATGCCACGCTCATGGCGCGCTCGCGGCCGTTTCGCTAGCTTGATATACACCAAGATTGGTATTGCGGGACGTTACTGTATAACGAACATAAGTGGCCGGTCATAACATGAAAATCTTGGCATGCATGTCATCTACATTGCCCTTTACAGGCCACGCTCATGGTGCGCTTTCGTCCAGTTCGCTAGCTTGATATACACCAAAATTGGTATTGCGCTACATGACTGCATGACGAACATAAATGAGAGGTCCTAACATGTAAATCATGGCATGCATATTATGTCCAGCTCGATTTGCCCCTGGCTGGCTGCTTCGCATTACATCGATTCCCACAGTGCGTGGGATCTGCCGTCTTTTTTCTTAATGATGCCTCATTTTCCGAAATGCCAAAAACGATTAGGTTTGACCTTCGGCTGCGGTCCTCAAGGTCAACAAGTGTTTTGCTTTGTAAGGCCACTGAATTCTGAAGGGACAATGGCGATTATTGAAGAGCTGTAATTAGTGGTGAGCTTTCCTTTGGTTCTTTCATAAGTTGCTCTAGTGATTTTAGACGTGAGTGAAGATCACGAATAAGCTGTACACACTCGCTAAACTTGTTTCTCATCTCCGTAACACGAGCGTGAATATCGGCTTGCCCCTTCCGTACATTCTGAAACATATCAGCTGTGGAGGAGCCCGCGTTGCTTTCGACATCACCACATATCGAAATTGCAAGCACTACGTAACAGTCATAGGCAATACTCAAACAAACGTCTGGGCACGGCAAAGCCAATAGAAACATCTCATCTCCACTCCTAATGCCAGAGAATGAACAACTAACCTGCGCAGCAAGAACAAATTTCTTGGTGAGCGGCATGGCCGCAGCCGTTTCGCAGTGCCCACTGGTGAAGAAATTCTGTGGTAGTGGTTTTATACTGTCCGTGGCACACGATGTCACCGACATGCGCAGTTCTTGAAGAGGGTTGTCCAACATGCCTGGCGTGAATCTTGATCTTGATTGCAGGCCGTGTGTCTGAGCTTGCCTTGATCACGAAGGGTCCGAGGCACACGTCGCACGAAGTTGCTATGCCGGCGATCGCTAGCAGGAAAACCTGCACAGCGAGAACAAATTTCTTGGTTAGCGGCATGGTCGCAGCCGTGTCGCCGTGCCCACTCAATCAGAGGTGATTGTGCCTCCATAGGTTTGCTCCGACATTCCCAAGTGACGTGTTGCAACGTCGGTCTCGACTCGCATCACGGACATTGGTTTACATATACGATGTTCCGCAAACTTAACCTAACCGCAACCGCAGAGCGACAAAGACAAAGTGAAGAAACTGTGCAGGCGGACGAGGGAGGAAGAGAAGAAAGAAGAGAAGATGGCGATGATGTAGCATGAATAAACAACTGAAGGCGCACTGCTTTCGTGGACTTTTACATTTGGCACAGCCGAGTAAAGAACAAGATGTGGGTGACGTTCAACGTGGTACAGCGAGACGGCCAGCCTATCATGACGGGCTACAAGCTCGACGGAGAAGGCTTCGTGTCTGCACCAGAGGAGGCGACAACTCCGGCCCTCCTGCGGACTATCGCTTCCAAGGCCAAAGCAGCACTGGGCGACATCATCGCTAAAGGTACCACGACTATTCACATAGATCTCGAGGAGCTAAGTCGCCTGACTACACAAGGTCTTTGCAATACCCGTAGCCTCGACGCAGACGATTTTCTTCAACTAAGGCATTGTCAGACGCGCTGTTGCAACTTGTCAAATTGCAAAGTCAGCAAGCCCAACGCCAAGAAGCTCTCTTTAATACACTCGCAGCATGCTGTAAAATCGGAGCCCAAATAGAGCCAGAAGTATTTGACGGCATCTCTTCTAGCGTTCACACATGGCTTGACCACTACGAGTACGCCTGCGAAAGAAATTCTTGGTGCTCGGACTTGGACCGCGTGTTCCATATGTCAAAATACTTAGCCGGAAACCCCAGGAAATGGTTCGATATCCGTATCGTAAAGCACAAAGAACAACCCTGGTGTGCACGGAAAGACAGCTTTCGTTCTGCTTTTCAAGGCAATGCGCTCGAGTTGTGGGATGACGCGCTTACACATAGACAGAAAGAAGGAAAACTTTCTGAATATGTCTTTGAAAAGTGCCGCCTACTTCAACTCGCAGAGCCTAAACTTCCGGAATCGGCCATTGTACCGCTTGTAATGCTTGGAATGACGAGAGAGTGCCGACAGCAGACACAACTCATGTCACCGCGCTCTCTAGAAGACCTTCTTGGTATGATAAAGAATGTTATTGTCACTGATACCTGTATAAAAACGAGGGTCACATCGCAAGAATCAGCCGAACTTAAGGGTGCACGGCCAGAGGACAAAATATGCGAAGAATTTACGCGGACTAATTGTACTAGCGCTCTATGTTCTCGAACCGCGAGACACTTCAGGGACAGCAGCAGGGAGGCCATAAAAACTCAAACCCAACCAAGTAATGAATTAGAGACTGTATTTATAACAAAGACACACATTCTCTATGCTACTATGCTTGTCAATAATCAAGAAGTGTCAGTAATTATTGATACCGGAGCATCTGTAAGCATGATAAATGAACGAATTGTGTGTTACCACGATATTACCACGGGAAAGTCCATTCAGGTGCACGGCTACAACGGCACACGCAGGGATTTCTCCAGATGGACAAATGCTAAACTTCAGTTCAGCAGCCAGGAGGTAACAGTCAAATGTTTGGTACTATCCGGAGTTAACTTTGACTTTATCCTCTCTCGGCCGGATATGAAACGCCTAAAGATGAACATATTGTGGGACGATGTAATAACAACAGATGAAGACAAAGGGATGAACTATGCGATAGAACCCATGAATAATGTTGTGACCAAGACAAGTAGAATAGCCATGTGCCCTGATGACATCGCAACCAAGTTCCCAGAACTAATATGCGTCGGCACATATCCACCACCGACAACAGCAATTGAGATACCGTTTGAGCTGAACGATAAAACGATAGTTCGGAGAAAGCCGTACGCCTTAAGTCATGCAAAGAAAGTTTGGCTGAAACAAGAACTGCAAGGTATGCTTCACTCCGGCATCATCAGGCCGTCTACATCCGCATTTGCGTCACCAATTACTATTGTACCCAAAGAAGATGGTTCCCTTCGACTATGCACAGATTATCGGCTAATTAACAGACAGACTGAATTGTTCCCTTTCCCAATGCCCCGGATAGATGAAATCATCGATGAAACTGGCGGATGTCAATGGTTTTCAAGAATTGATTTGTGCAACGGATACTGGCAAGTGCCACTCAAAGAAGAAACAAAGAAATTTACAGCATTTGTCACACCATTTGATATCTATGAGTATAACCGTCTCCCATTCGGATGGAAGAACTCCGGGGCGTGGTTTCAAAAGCTGATGAATAGTGTCCTGAAAGATTACATAGGCAAGTTCTGCAATGTGTATGTCGATGACATTATTGTTTACTCGAGGACGAAGGAGGACCACAGTCAGCACTTATCTGATGTACTAGAGGCATTGAGCCGAGCAAGACTCAAGGTAAACGCAAAGAAAAGTGAATTTTTTTATCATACTGTGGAGTTCCTCGGTAGAGTCTTCAATGGGAAAACGAAAAGCACAAAAGAAGAAAGTGTGCAGAGAATTTCAAGCCTTGTCAAGCCGTATGATCTGCATTCCTTGCGAGTTTTCCCTGGGTCTGGCGGGTCATTTCCGGACATTTATCAAGAATTACGCAACGAAAACGAGGTGCTTAACAGCATTGACACAAAAAGAAGTTCCGTTTATATGGACCGAAGAGTGTGAACGGTGCTACTTGGATCTTGTCAAGATTATTTCGTCTGACCCTGTGCTGACATTACCTGATTTTGCACTACCCTTCGAACTATGTACCGATGCTTCTCACTATGGAACTGGAGCCGTACTTTATCAACACGATGTTCAGAAGCCCACTGGAAGGCAACAACAAGTAATTGGATATTACTCATACACATTTTCGAAGGCAGAAGTTAACTATGCAACCACTGAAAAGGAGGCACTTGCTGTTGTGATGGCCTTAAGATACTTCAAGAGTTACCTAGAAGGCCGAAATTTCAAGCTTTTCACTGATAATCAAGCTCTCACGCACCTCCTTAAGCTGGCGCAGCCTAAAGGAAGGCTGGCTCGGTGGATAAGTGAAATCCAGCAGTACAGTTTCGAAGTTTCGCATCGCCCGGGACTCAAGCATCGAGACGCCGATGCGCTTTCCAGATTGCACGTGCCAAAGGGAAGCTAACAGCGAGAGTGTAAACATGACGACGCTTTGGGAAGGCACACAGGATTTACAATTTAAGAATGGCCGAATACACGCACCTGAAACAAGTGTGCCGTTAATTCTTAGACTGTACCATAACAGCCCGGATCAAGGGGGGGCATGATGGTTTTTGGAGGACATACCGGAAGCTTACGCAGAGATTCGCGTGGAAAAACATGAAAGCGGATGTTGCACGCTACATCAAAACATGCCACGAATGTCAGGTGCACAAAGCCAAGTTCAACCCAAGAGGGAATCAGATGGTTATGCCAACATACTCCAACGTTCCCTTTGAAGTGTTGCACCTCGACTTCGCTGAAATAAAAAAGGGCGAGGGCGTCAGAAAAACGCAAGCTTTTCTTGTGGCCGTGGATGAATGTACACGGTTCGTTGCTGCCAAGCCCGGAAAAGAGGACGCGAACTCCGTTATTCAGCTTCTTGAAAGAGGCATCTTCAGAAACGTGAAGGTTGTAGTGGCTGACAACGGACCAGCTTTCCGAAGTGACAAGCTCCGAGTTTGGGCACAGCAAAAAGGTGTCGAGCTTCGTTTTCCTGCGCCTTATCACCCCGAAGCCAATTCTCTCGCTGAAAGGGTAATTCGTGACCTGAAGACATTCATTGCACTATATCCACAATTTAAGGGAGGTTGGAAATGCTCACTCCAGGTGGCAGTCTCACATCATAATCGCTCCTACACAGCTGGAATAGGATGCAGTCCACATTTTGCGGCTTTCGGAACAAGCGCATTAGACATCATTGGTAAAGTGTCACTCCGAGAAACACCATTGTCAGCAGAACAGCGGAAGAAGTACCGGTGTAATATGAAGAAAAACTTCGATAAACGACACATGGCAAAGATGCCGGATATTATGCCTGGAGACATGATTCTGGTGCGCAAAGGTCTCGATGCAAAATCTCCGTTCATCGGCCCTTTCAGTGTGCTTAAAACGGCAAAACAACACGGAATATTGAAGACAGTTTACTACCAAGGCTTGACAGGAATAACAGAAGAGGCTTCGATAGGAAATGTTCTTCCGTACAATCCCAGGAGGGATGAAGACAGACGGTTGGGAGGATATGATGTTCCGCAAACTTAACCTAACCGCAACCGCAGAGCGACAAAGACAAAGTGAAGAAACTGTGCAGGCGGACGAGGGAGGAAGAGAAGAAAGAAGATGGCGATGATGTAGCATGAATAAACAACTGAAGGCGCACTGCTTTCGTGGACTTTTAGAACATATACATTGGGGTTTATGTGATGCAACCTTTCCAGATGTGGATAGGTGTTAACCTGAATTTGTCTGAGCCGGCAAGCTTCGTCCAGTTTAAGTGATTTGTGCGGTGGGACATACCGCTTTCTTGCCTTACATTGATGCTCCAGTATATCGCGTGCAGTGTGAGGTTCGTACTGATTATCGCTGTCGTTCTTCGCTCGGTTGCTCAAATCACGAGCAAAACTAAGCGCCACCTCATTACCCGAGATAACCTCGTGGCCTGGGCACTAGATTATGGCATGGTCCTGTGTCAGCTTGTCACCGAGTATTCTCAAGGCGACATTCGGTAGTCTACCACGACAGGCCTCTTGCGAATCAGACAGGACTAGCGCGGAGGTATTCTCTGTCTCTTTAGTTTTAATAGCTAGCGCAATAGCCGCTGCTTCCGCCGTTGCGGTACAGGTCGTTTTAATTGACGCTGCGAGTTTTAACGGCATGCGGCAGTGGTTGATCTGCTACTATGACGCAGCTTTGGCTTGACTTGGCGGCATCAGTGAAGACAACCTCGTGACTTTGGACAAACTGTTTTTGAAGCTGTCGAGCTTCAGCCTGTCATCTCGCCCCATGGTTCAATTTGCTCATGTTTCGCGGAATGGGGCAAAACCATTATGGTTTGGCGTGTTTCGCTAGCCATTGTAGTAATGTTCTCACTGCAGTATTGTGGTTTAGTAGGGTATCCCAAGCGAATAAGGGTTTACCTGTCTACCTTTGTCAGGCATAGTCAGTCGTTCCTTCTGCGAAAGTAGCGTTGCTGCCTCAAGCTCTTCGAAAGTGTTGTACACACCTAGCGCTTCCAGTTTGTCATTAGATGCATTAAGCGGTATACCTAAGACAGCTTTGTATGATCCCCGTATGATCAAGTCTATCTCTTTTATTACCGTTGGTGTGAGCTGCTGATACGGTAGTCCATATGTGACTGTACTAAGGATGAATGTTTGTACCAAGCGTAGAGTTTCCCTTCGTTTGCCCCTTTGCCTTTCTGTGTTATAGCTCGAATGATCCATAGAATATTTTTCATTGTTCATTTAGGATTTTAATTGTGTAGCTTGGTTTATTCTTGCTTTGCAGCCAGAAGCCTAATATTCTCATCGTTTGTCTCTCCGGCAGCGTTCGATTCCGGTATGGTTAATTGCATGGTTGGTTTGTTTCTATGATTTCTGCCATGGACTCGGATAAACTCTGATTTATCTGGCGCACACGCCATGTCATTCCCTTCGGCAAACTCCTGTGCTGTGTTGATCGCTTCTTGTAAGATTTGCTCCTTCTTTCCCAGTGAGCCTCTATTGACCCACAGAGTGATATCATCTGCATAGAGCGCGAATTGACGGTCAGGGATTCGCTCCAACTGCTTTGCTAACCGATTCATTGGTATATTAAAGAGGAATGGGGAAAGGACTGCACCTTGCGGCGTGCCTTTATTTGGTATTGGAAATTTTTGGAAGCGTATGTTCTCCGTGCCGATCGTTGCTGCGCGGTTGGAAAGAAATGACTTGTTATAGCGAAATATTTGAGTACCGCAAATTCAACGATTGCAGTTCTTCCATTATAAGTCTATGACAGATTGTATCGAATGGCCGGCCTCAAATTGAGAGCCGCGACAACGTTCTCGCCTCCAGTAGTCGCATTCTGAAGCAGTTCATCCTTTATACGAAGGAATATGACCTGCGTAGAATAAATGCTGTCCGAACCCATACATGTTCTGAGACAAGACGTTCTCTTTTTTTATATAAGCGGAAAGCCTGGTGTGCACAACCGTCTCAAATAGCTTGCCTGTGCATGATGTCAGCGATATTGGCCGAAGGTTGTGGAGCGTTTTATCCTTTTCCAGGTTTTGGGAATAAGGAATGTGTTGGCCTCATTCCATAGGCTAGAAATATCTCCCCCATTCCAGACTTTTTCATTAAAGTACTGGATAATTTTCCTAAGTTGCTTATCGCTCATGTTTCTCAATATTGCATTAGATATGCCATCCTCTCCCGGAGCCGAATGCCATTTACGCGACATTGCCGCCGCGAAGACTTCTTGCTCACTTATAGCGGCATCTAGCTCGTCATTTTTCAAGCCCTTATAATCGAGGTCTTGTATAATTTCCCCACCGCTGCCAATGTACTTGTCCCGAAGGATTCGCAACAATGCATGATCATCCCCTTTGAATTCTACAGCTAAAGTTCTCAGCGTTCTAGTTGTAGTAATTTTCGTGTTCATGGGGTCTAGCATACTTTTCAATATTGCCCACGTTTTAGTTTTAGAAAGCTTTCCCCTCAATGAATCGCAGAAGTTGACCAAGTTGCTAGCCTGGAGCTCTCGGGCATATTCATTCGCTTTTACTGACAGTTTGCGATTTTGGCTTTTAGCTTTCCATTCAATCTTTGTCTTTTCCACCTTTTAATGATGCTAGGCCGGCAATCCCACATGTGCATGAGGTGGCGGTCCGCTCCTGTAGTTCTTTCATTAATATTGATGTGCTTGGTGTGTAAGCTATACGCCTGCTTCGTATCTGCCACCCAGTCTTCTAGCGATTCTAGTGGCTGCTGTACCACTGGATACTGCCTGTAGGCCTCCCAATCACTTCTTTTAGCAATACCATACGATCTTTTTAGCTTCGAAGTGGAAGTAGAAAAACTGATTATGAAGTAAGTAGAAAAACTGATTATGAAGTGATCACTCCCCATATTTTCATCAAGATTTTTCCAGGACCTTTCTTTATATTGTACGTATAGGTGAGATCTCGACAGTGTCCATGCAAAAACTATTACCAAGTCTAGTTGCAGCCTGAGGCGTGGTCCCCAGTTTCAGCTCCTATCTCTGTATTGCCTTCAATAAATCTGCGCCTTTCTTTGTGTTTTTCTCCGGTATCCCCAACAAGTATGGGGGGGAATTGAAGTCGCCTGCGAAGACTAATCTGTCCTTATTTTCCATGTGCCCCAGAGCCCACTCGAGCAACTCGAGAAAGTTGACTAGACGTTCTTTCGGCGGGCTGTAAATATTAAGGATAAACGTTTTGGCTTTACCCCTTGTAGTGGTGTGGAGCTCAATCAGTTGATGCACAGTTAGGCTGTCGGATTCATGATAGACACTGCTCGCGATATCTTTATGCACCAATGTGGCGATCCTAGAATATTTTAAATTTGGGATGGTGCAATAATTTCTTAATCTTATAACGCCCTTGCCAATATCCTGCAAATATATGACGTCTGGTTGCGTAATTCCAGCATCTATGTATGCTTGAAGCGCCGCCGATCACTTGCGGAACAAGGGGCAGTACACAAAACTAAATCACGCTGTGTTTATTAAACTCCAATGTTTTGTTCTGAGTGGGCGGACGCTTCGTGTACTGAATGATGTCAATGATTTAACTATATCCCGTTTCCTCGATTTCCCTGGATGTCCGTTTTTACAGATCATCAAATCAACATTGTTCATCCGGAAGTAGACATCTTGCATGTTATTCTATCACGAATAATTTGTAAGAATTCGTTCACTTAGGACATAGAATCGCGAGACGTCAGTGTCGATGCAATAAAAAGCAACGTATTGATGCCGGAGTATGGAGCCGTCGGAATTCCTTAACCTGCCCGAAAAACCGTGTACCTCAAAGGTATTTTCTTTCTGTCTTTTGGAAATGGACCAAAAAAATAAAGTAGGTTGACTTCGTATTGTTATTTCATGTCAGCACTTTGATTTTAGCGCATTACAGTCTGCGTTAGGCAAATGTTTGAATTTGTTGTGATTCCCGTGCGATATGTGTACAAATGCACAAAGAAAATGTCACGGGGAAGTAACCTAGACGAAGGCGGCAGTCGGTATGTCCAAAATGAAACTGTTTATTTGCCCGAACTTGTGGCCGGTTAACAGAAAGTCAGATTACAGCAATACACACTGGCACTGATAGCGGCGAACGGACCGTCGGCCGTCGATCAACTGACAAGCGGTGAAGCTCGGCGGTATTTATACCTGTGTCATCGAATATTCGATCCTCATCACTGGTTGTCGCGCAAGCTCTGGCATAAGCTCGAGTGTTCGCGTCTGGCGTGCAGTCTTAACAAAATGATCTACAATAACCGCGAAGCTTCTCGAACAATGAAGTGCGGTTTGGGCTGAGTATTGTTGACAGTATTTGTGGGTGGACACCAAATACAGAAAAAGTAAAAAATAACAAACGCGCGTGGCAATGCCCCCCCCTCGGAAAAAGCATCGTTCCGATGCTTAAAACAGAACACGGGGGAAAAATAGATGCAACAATAAATAACAACAATACAGCAAGAAAGTACAATAATAAAGCAATAAGTGCAGTCCTCAGATTCGCTAACGCGCGTAAAAGGGCTTTAGGCACACGACATGGACGACTTCAGGTCGCGCACGGCACCGTTGAGAGTTCATAATGCCGTCCGTCAAAACGTCGTAGTCCGGAGCGCCTAGAGGTCGAAGCACTTTGTATTGCTTGAAGTATCGCCGAAGAAGCCTTTCACAGAGTCCACGTCGGCGTATTGGCGTCCACACCCAAACACGGTCGCCGGGGTGGTATTCCACGAAGCGTAGACGAAGATTGTAGCGGCGGCTGTAAGTCGTCTGCTGATTCATGATACGTAGGCGGGCGAGTTGTCGGGCTTCTTGGGCGCGCTGTAGGTAGGCGGTGACGTCGATGTTTTGCTCGTCGGTGACATTCGGTAACATGGCGTCAAGCGTCGTTGCCGGGCTCCGTTCGTAGACCAACTTGCACGGCATCATCAGCGTCGTTTCTTGTACAGCCGTGTTGTACGCGAAGCTCACGTACGGAAGGATGACATCCCACGTCTTGTGCTCGTCGTTGGCATACTTGGCTAGTATGTCGGCGATGGTCTTGTTTAGGCTCAGTGAGGTCATTGGTCTGTGGGTGGTAGGCGGTGGTCCGGCGGTGGCTTGTCTGGTTGTATCTCAAGATCTCCTGAGTTAGCTCCGCAGTAAAGGGCGTACCTCTGTCGGTAATCAGAACTTCTGGGGCGCCATGACGCAGGACGACGTCCTCAACGAAGAACTTGGCTACTTTGGTGGCGCTATCTTTGGTCAGGGCTCTTGTTTCGGCATAGCAGGTTAGATAGTCGGTAGCCACGACGATCCACTTGTTCCCGACAGCCGACGCCGGGAATGGCCCCAGTAAGTCCATACCGATTTTCTGTAATGGCCGGCGAGGTGGTTCGATGGGCTGCAGAAGTCCCGCTGGCTTAGTCGGCGGTGTCTTGCGTCGCTGGCAGTCCCGGCATGTCCTCACGTAATGAGCGACGTCGGCCGTAAGGCGTGGCCAGTTGTACTTTTCTTGTATCCTCGCGAGCGTGCGGGAAAAAAAACCGAGGTGGCCAGCCGTCGGGTCGTCGTGCAGGGCCTACAGAATTTCTGGTCGCAATGCCGAAGGTACAACGATAAGGTAGTGGCTCGGGCCGGAGAGAAGTTCTTCTTTACGAGGAGGTTGTTCTTCAAGAAAAATGACGCCCCTCATCGCCTCAATACTTTGGGACGACGGTGGTCCGGCCCTCGAGGTAGTATTCTATTAGGCCCCTCAGTTCCGGGTCGGCTCGCTGCTTGTCGGTGAAGTCGTCGGCACTTACGGTTCCCAAGAAGCACTCGTTATCCTGCTCGTCCTGTGGTGGTGCGTCGACGGGGGGCGCGAGACAGGCAGTCGGCGTCGGAATGTTTCCTTCAGAACTTGTACACGACGGTAATGTCGAATTCTTGAAGTCTTAGTCTCCACCGTGCGAGGCGACCTGAAGGGTCCTTGTAGCTAGCTAGCCAACACGGGGCATGGTGGTCGCTCACAGCTTTGAAATGCCTGCCGTAGGTGTAGGGGCGAAACTTGGATGTAGCCCAAATAATGGCAAGGTACTCCTTTCCTGTTGTAGAATAGCTAGCTTCCTCCTTGGATAACGACCGGCTAGCATAACTGATAACCTTTCATGTCCGGTATTCCTCTGCACTAGGACGACTCCGAGCCCCACGCTGCTTGCATCGGTGTGGGTTTACGTGTGGGCGTATTCATCGAAATGCGCAAGTATCGGTGGTGTCTGCAGGTGTCGTTTCAGTTATTGAAATGCTTCGACTTGTGCCGTTTCCGACTTAAAGTCCACGTAGGGTTTTCGTGAGATGAGTTAGCGGCTCGGCGATCCGTGATAATACCTTGGCGAAGCGTCTGTAGTAGGCGCGCAAGCCGAGATATCGGAGTACGGCTTTTTTGTCAGTGGGTGGCCGGAAGTAAGCGATAACGCTGCTTTGCGTGTGTCGGGACAAACTCCCGACTTGCTAATCACTTGGCCCAAGAACAAGAGATCTTCGTATGCAAAGGGGCACTTTTCTGGCTTCAGGGTGAGTCTGGAAGTCTTGATTACTTTAAGTAGAGCTTCACAGTTGAGGCGAACACAACGACGTCATGCAAGTACACGAGGCAAATCTGCTACTCTAAGCCGGTCAGTACTGCATCCATGTCACGTTGGAATGTTGCAGGTGCCGAGCAAAGGTCAAAGGGGCATGAACTTGAACTCGAAGAGGCCGTCTGGTGTTATAAAGTCGGTCTTCTCTCGGTCTCTTGCATCGACTTCGATTTGTACAAAGCCGGTCTTGAGGTCCATCGATGAAAAATACTTCGCGTTGTGCAGTCAGTCCGGGGCGTCGTCTATCCGTGGGAGCGGAAACACGTCCTTCTTCGTGATCTTGTTGAGGCGGCGATAATCGACGCAGAAACGTAGGGTTCTGTCCGTCTTCTTGACTAACACCACGGCTGACGCCGACGGACTCTTGAATGGCTGAATGATGTCGCGTTGCATTTCGTCGACTTGTTTCTTCGCGGTCTCAAGTTCGCGCGTCGAAACTCGGTACGGGCTCTGTCGAATCGGTCGGGCACTTTCTTCTGTTACAATGCGATGATTCGCGACTGGGGTCTGTCGAATGCTTGACGACGACGAGAAGCAGTCCTTCAATTGCAAGAGCAGGGCTTTGAGCTGGTATTGCTTGCACTTCGGAAGGCTCGGGTTGACGTCGAAATCTCGATACGTCGAAGCAGGTTCCGCAGCATCGAAGAGTGCGAAAGCATTGCTGGCGTCCACGTATTCATCGATGTAGGGTTCTGTCCGTCTTCTTGACTAACACCACGGCTGACGCCGACGGGCTCTTGAATGGCTGAATGATGTCGCGTTGCATTTCGTCGACTTGTTTCTTCGCGGTCTCAAGTTCGCGCGTCGAAACTCGGTACGGGCTCTGTTGAATCGGTCGGGCACTTTCTTCTGTTACAATGCGATGATTCGCGACTGGGGTCTGTCGAATGCTTGACGACGACGAGAAGCAGTCCTTCAATTGCAAGAGCAGGGCTTTGAGCTGGTATTGCTTGCACTTCGGAAGGCTCGGGTTGACGTCGAAATCTCGATACGTCGAAGCAGGTTCCGCAGCATCGAAGAGTGCGAAAGCATTGCTGGCGTCCACGTATTCATCGATGTAGGGGACCGTCGTACCACCGTTGAGGTGCCTATATTCGTGGCTGAACTTTGCCAGCACTACCTTTGCTTCGCCGTTACGCAGCTCGGCTATGGCTCTTGCGCCGAGAATCTGGCGGTTCAGAAGTAGGTGCGGATCGCCCTTGATGACGCTTTCAAGGTGTATGGCTTTTTCGGGGACGACGAAAATTAGGACACTGGAGAAATGCGGAACGGTAGCCTGCACTTTTATTACACTGAATGCGTCGTTCTGCGGCGTTGTGTGGGGTGGCAGCGCTTTTTTTGAGGTTAGTGTTATTGACTCAGACCTCAGGTCGATGGCGCCGTGGTGAGTTGGGAAATCCATCCCAAGTATCACATCCCTGTAGCATTGTTGTGGGATTACAAAGCTGGCAGGATAAGTCCGCTCATTGAGGGTGACTCTTGGCGTTATGAGGTGGCCTCCAGCAGTCCGGATTTCGGGTCCATTCCAAGTAGTGTTTACTTTCTTCAGCTTCGCGGCGAACGGCCCACTGACGACGGAATAGTCGGCCCCAGTGTCGACGAGAGCGGTGACGTTGTGGCCGTCGATGAGAATGTCGAGGTCGCTAGCCCCTTAAGTGCTTTGGACGAGCAGAGCTCGTCCTTCCCCAACTGTCCCAAACTGCTTTGGACGAGCAGAGCTCGACCTAGCGGAATAGGTACTCCCCTTTAGTGTTCAGCACCAGAAGCGCTCGTCTGCGGCTTAGATTGCGTGTCATCCACTATATGGCAGCACCACTAGATGTCACTTTGGGTGGGAAACTTGCAAAAAAAAATAGAGCACTTAAGGGGCTATTCCGTCGCCTTGCGTTGCGGTCGCGGCGTGGGATGACGGCTGCGTCGATATGTTGCGCTGCTTCCATGTTTCGTCGTCAGGTCTTCCTCCGTCCGCGAGCTGTCGTCGGCAGGGCTCTGTCTGCTTCGCGTCGTGTTCTGCAGCTCTCGTCGCGCCGTCGTCGTCGGTGGAGGGTATTCGTTAGTTCGTCGTACAGCAACTGCACGTCCATCGGTTTCTGCCCTTAGTTTTCCGGATATGGGCCCACGGAACAGCCCCGGTTGGAGCCGCTGTACAGCTGTCGTCGTTAAGGGGACCGTTACCTGTCCAGGTGATGGCGAACGCGATGAACGTCGAGGTGTTCATTCAGTGGTGGCGAAGTAGTCAGCGATGTCGCGTGGCCACTCACCGCGCTGTGGGGATGGTGCAATGACGGGGAAGCTGCGTAGGCCCATCAGGCGGTACTGGCAGCGGCGGTAGGTGTAGGCCTGCTTCCCCGCAGTGATAGCAGAGCCGGCGGTTGTCAGGAGTACGCCAAACGTCGGCTTTTCTTGGCGCGCGGCGCTGTTCAACAGGTCAACGGTACGGCGGTGGTGGTGGCAGCTGTGTTTGGCGCCGGTAGTGCGGCTCTACGGCGTCTTGACGTTAATACGGAGGGGGAGGGTTGCGTCGGGCTACTGTAGCGTAGTTCATGGCCTGCGGCTCGGGCTGATCTGGTTCAGGTGCTCCAAGGAATTGCTGGACTTCCTGGCGCACGTGGTCGGCGATCGGGTCCATTTGATGCCGGGAGGGCGGCAACAATTTGCGTAGCTCTTCTTGTACGATGGCTCTGATAGTCTCGCGCAGGTCGTCGGATCGCAGCGCCAGAACCTCACAATAGGTCGTAGTGAGAATGCGGCAGTTGTACTGCCTCGTAGGCATTTCAAGGGCTTTTAGGGGCGAAGCTCCTTAAGCCGTGGGTCGTGCGTCCTCGATGTATGTAGTTGTAGGTAGCCACCTCTCGTTTAGTTCTTAAAATGTCCGCTAGATGGCGGTACTTGTATATGATGAATATATTTAGGGGCGAAGCTCCTCATGGCATCACTTCGGCGTTCCTCGGTTGTCCATGCATTCTGAGTAGCCAGTAGGCATTGGATTTCGACCTCCAAGGTAGTGCCTGTGTGAGATGTCTCCTGTGCGTGATTAAACAATAAAAAAAATTCACAACGTACATGTAAAATTAAAGTGAGCTGCGAGTCGCCATGACTCTCATCGACCCTTTAGTATAAATGCGTCCCGATCTCACGTCGTTGATGATGTACTGCGCACAATTCGCGGAAGATTACCGGTTTACCAACGCACCTCCGAAGCTTCGCCCACTCATCATCATTCACTCCGTGGATATGGTGTCGTCATCTCCAGTTCTCGTCTCGTTTCCGAGAGGGCGCTGTCCTATAGACATGCGTACAATATGGCGGTTGGGTGAAGGTACGCTAGGATGGCGTTGGCGGTGCAGCTGCTCTCCGATTGCGCGGACCGCCGTACGAGTGCGCTTGCCGGATCGTGCTGCTTGGCGGACCATGGACGACGACCGGTCGTTGAAGTTTGAATAAAATTTCACACACACTATCGCTTTGATTACTGCTGGGCGAAACCACTGAAGATTTCACGGTGTAACCATGATTGCTTCAGTCACCATAACTCTCATCGACCCTTTAGTATAAATGCGCCCGATGTCACGTCGGTGATGATGTACCGGGCAGAATTCACGGAAGATTCACGGTTTACCGATGAACCTCCGCAGCTTCGCCCACTCATCATCATTACACTCCGTGGATATGCTGTGTTTCTTTCAATCGTCGTGGCCACCGAGACGAACTTCATGACCGTCTTGGGAGCGTTGCGTACAAGGCTGGCGAAAAGTTCCTGCTTAACTCCCCGCCTCAGAAAGCGAAGCTTCTTTTCAGACATAGCAAGGTCCGCATGACGAAACCGGCGCATCACTTCCTCAGTGTAGATCCCGACGTTCTCGTTCAGCAGCTGTACACGACTCTCCAACAAGGTTTCTGCTCTTTCCTTCTGGACGACGCTTGTGAAGGTGTTCAGGAATGCGGCGCGGAAAAAGTCCCACGTTGTGAGCATGGCACTTCTCGGTTCTCGAACGAAGTCCGATCGGCGTCTTCCATCGCGAAATAAACATACCGCAACTTGTCATTATCGGTCCAGTTGTTTCAAAAAGCGACGCCGTCGAACCTTTCAAGCCGACGCTCCGGGTCTTCGATTGATGAGCAGCGGAATGTGAGTGGCTCATTGGGTGTATGTAGCCGGATTGATGTTATAGCCACTGGAGTGGTCATGGTTGTGGTCGAGGTCGATGTCGTGGTCTTGGGATGCCGGGTGGATTCGGGAAGTATCCGGTGCTCCGGCTGAAGTCCCTTCTGCCTGCGACTTGTTCGACGTTCCGAGTTCTCGTTAGCATCAGCTTCTTCGCGGCTGGGGCTTGGATCAGCACTTCGGGTGGGCGTCCGGAACATGATCGAAGCAGCACCTCCACCAGATGTCACGTGGTCGTCCACGTTGACGAAGGCAACAGTCGGTATTTCCAAAATGAAACTGTTTATTTAGCCGAACTTGTGGCCGGTAAACGGAAGGTCAGATTACAGCTATAGACACTGGCACTGACAGCGGCGAACGCAGCGTCGGCCGTCGATCAACTGACAAGCGGTGAAGCGCGTCGGCATGTATACGTGTGTCGTCGAATATTCAAGCCTTATCAGAGGATGTCGCGCAAGCTCTGGAATTAGCTCGAGTGTTCGCGTCTTGCGCGCAATCTTAACAAAACGATCTACAATAATTGCGAAGCTTCTAGAACAATGAGGCACGGTTTGCGCTGAGCATTGCTGACAGTCTTTGAGGGCGAAAACCGAATAGAGCAAAGTGAAAATAAGAAACGCGCGTGGCAATAACCTATTTCCTCATTTTCCCTGGGTGTGCGTTTTTACAGATCATCAAATCAACATTGCACATCCGGAAGGAGACACCTTGCATGTTATTCTATCACGAATTATTTGTAATAATTCATTCACTTAAGACGTAGAATCGCGAAACTTCAGTGTCGATAAAATAAAAAGCAACGTCATGATGCCGCAATATGGAGCCGTCGGAATTCCTTAACCTGCCTGAAAAATTGTGTACCTCAAAGACTTGCTCGTTCTGTCTTTTGAGAATGAAGCAGAAAAAAATAAAGTAGGTTGACTTCGTAATGTGATTTCATGTCAGCACTGTTTTAGCGCATGTGAACAGGCGATTGCAGTATGCGTTAAGCAAATGTTTGAATATGTTGTGATTCCCGTGCGATGTGTGTACAAATGAACAAAGGAAATGTTTTTATCTGAATTTTCATTTTTTTTTTCAGGAACTACAAGAACTCATGGGACTTTCTGCGAGCGCGTTCTGGATCGGACATTTCCTTTCTGCCTGGTCTGTCTCTGTGGTTGAAGCAATTTTAGCGATATTTGTTGCCACTGTTACCACTGAAAAATACAACCCGCAACCAAACCCCCTTGATGGAACATTCGAAGATAATGACCGCAACGACGACGAGCGGGACCGCCCAGACAACCATACGTCCCGCATATATGACCGCGTCTACGCAGAGAACCCCGAGAGCACTAGATATCTTCAAAATGCTGATGTATCTCTGGTGGCGGCGTCGTTTGCGGCCTTCGTGACATGCCACACGTTCCTGGCACTTCTGATAGCATGTTCTTTCCCATTCGGTGAGTTCATGTGGTTTTTAGAATGAAGCTTTATTTAGAGAAAAGCCCTAGAGAGATGGCTTGAGAACCCTCATTCCACTTGACAATACGTGACAACAATACAGGTCAGCAAAAGACACACGAAAATTAATAGCAAGAGAGAGAACAAGGATATAAATTAGGTGCAGCTTGTAAGCACATAGAAGTGCACTGACACGTGGACGTTGACGAATGCACAAGGAATACTGTAAAATTTCTAAGCGACATAATAAAGACCAATGAGATGGTTTCAAGACTGAAATATGTGTGCTCAATTTACAATAATCCTTTAAAGAGCAGGACAATATATTAATTAGCGATCGTAGGTTGCACGCGCAACGGAGTGGTCGGAACTTTCCGGCGTTTTGTCTATATGTCTCTCAGGTGGCAGCACTTATTTCTGAATTAGCAATAGGGGTAATCAAGAATTGATTTTGCTTTGGAAAGTGAGTAATACACTAGCGCAGACCTCTACCAGTGTAGTTTATTAGAATCAGTATGTTGCATTTCTAAAAAAGAGTGGCGTAGGCCTACATTAGGTCAATAAATATGGAGTAGTTAAATAAAATATTCCCAATTGCCAGCGGTCTCTGTAATTATTTCACAACACCAGAAAATCACATTCTTTCTAAAAAATTAGAGCACTAAGTTATAGGTGGCCGCGTCCTCAACCAAATCAAGTATTACTTTCATTCGCGGGGGCTCACTCCATTGTCATAAATCATTACTCTTCACCAATTGTACGAAAATTGAACGGAGTACATCTACGGTAGCTTTCTGGGGTCAATAAAACTTGCTGCTGGGCGAGTTGATTCATGCTTGCAAGGAAATTATGGTTGCGCACTAATAATACGAGGACACAGAAGACACCGATGATCGCAAACGTTCAACTGTCGGTATTTTACGTCGTAGTCAATAAAAATGCCCAGCAATCACTGGGTAACACCGATAATCGCATTGTCACACTCTGCAGATTACAAAATGCCACATGTTATAATCTGCAGAGTGTGACAATGACATTATCGTTATTGTGACTGGCGGGTATATTTATGCACTACGACGTAAAATACAGAGTTGAAAGTTTGCGCTCAACCGTGTATTCTGTGTCCTTGTGTTATTAGTGCGAAGCCATAATTTCCTTCCTGGGACACTAGCGTGAAATATATATATATATATATATATATGTGTATATATATATATATATATATATATATATATATATATATATATATATATATCCTCCGGAGAACCAGCGTGAGTTTAGTGTCAAAAAATGCTTTTTGAGTGATTTATAGTGCTTACAAACACGAATAATGCTTCAGTACGCCTTAACACATGCACGAATTTGTATCAAAATTGACCCACTACCGAGGCGGCTGCCGTAAAAGTCTCTCGTGCTCGGTTTCGCCATTTTCAACGAACCTGGAACGGCGACAAACGCTGCGACATTGACCATATTTGCTAAATGGCAGCACGGGTCCCAGTAGCAGTTAAAAACGTGCTTCTAAGGAAAAGGCAAGCGCTTCGAAAGCAGTCGCGCGCTAAGTTCCATTGTGCAATACATTGGACAAACTCCTATTGCTGGTACTCAGGAGGATATATATATATATATATATATATATATATATTGCTACGAAGCGCTGTCGCAGATGAAGAGGAAGACAGTTTAGAGGAAGACGACGTTCCCTGATACGCGCGTGGGCTGTCTCTGCCCTGTATGCCTGGCTCTAGGTGTCTGTATATACCGTGTAAATATATTTTGCAACGCCTTTTCTCCCCGTAACGCTTTGGTGGAGAGTGCTGGTTCTCCCAGCATTCACGACGCTTCTACGCAGCGGCCGCTTCTTGACCACCTTCGCGATGCATGCTCACGACGAGGACGAGGATACCTCAGACACTTCGTCGACTGTGCGTGGCACGACCACACCGCTCCCCATCGCCGTCAAGTCGCCTGCCTCGCTCTCCTCAGCGTCTTTGTTCTCCTTCCCCCTCCTACTCCCGCCGCTCCTCGGAAAACAACGGGCGCAGCTCCTAGAGGTGAGCCTGCCTTCACGACCCGACCCGAATTCCTCTGTTTACACTACCTGGACACAACAACCTGATCAAAGTAGACGTCGATGGCGCACCTGTTATAGAACTCATCGACACCGGCGCTCACGTATCCGTCATGAACTCGAACCTCCGTGCTCGACTAAAGAAGGTGCTCTCCTGCTCCGATCGCTGTAGTTCGCGTGGCCGATGGTGCTACTCCAGTTGTCATCGGGATGTGTACTGCACGTGTAACTGTTGCTGGACGCCATACTTCTGTCTTGTTTTACGTATTGGAGCAGTGTCCGCATGAAATCATCTTAGGACTTGATTTTCTGTCGTCTCATTCAGCCCTCATTGACTGTGCTTCGGGTGTCGTCCAACTGGCACTACCATATGCCGTTGAGCCTCAGGATCCTGCGCCGAGCAAGCTGTGTTCCAGCCATTACGTTCGAGTCCCCTCTCTAGCCATTACGTACATCGACGTTTCTCCCGATCCACCCGTGGCCGACGGTGATTACGTCGTGTCACCCAACGCTGCCGTCCTCTGCTCGCAAAATGTCGTGTTCCCGGCACACGGTCATCGGTATACAGGACAATGCTGCATGTCTCCCTATCGTCAATTTTGGACTGTGCTCCCAAGTTCTGCCCCTGGGTATCTCCCTTGGGACCCTCGCCCCGGCCTGCGACTGCCATATTTACGCCTTGACAGGGGATAAACCATCGCCTACGACTCCTGATTTGGGTCGAACTACCTTCAAAACCATGACAAAAATGATTCCATCAGACCTCCCGGCCGAACATGTGCACGCCCTTCGTGCCCTTCTCGCTTCGTACCAAGACATATTTGACCTTAATGACCGACCACTGGGCCAGACGACCGTTGTGAAACATCGGATCAAGACCGACGATGCCAACCCGATACACCGACGACCCTATCGTGTTTCTTCTGCTGAGCGTCAAATCAATACAAAAAGAAGTCGACAAGATGCTTGCCCGCGACATCACTGAACCTTCTTCAAGCCCTTGGGCTTGCCCTGTCGTGCTCGTCAGGAAAAAGGACAACAGCTGGCGCTTCTGTGTCGATTACCGAAATCTCAACAAGGTAACCAAATAAGACGTGTACCCTTTACCACGGATAGATGACGCCCTTGAATCAATGGAGCGAAGTATTTCTCTTCGATAGACCCTCGTTCCGGGTACTGGCAGATTGCAGTTGATGACATGGACCGTGAAAAGACCGCATTTATTACACCTGACGGCCTTTATCACTATAAAGTGATGCCGTTCGAGCTATGCAATGCCCCAGCTACATTTGAACGAATGATGGACGCTCTCCTTCACGGTTTCAAGTGGTCAATCTGCTTATGCTACCTAGATGACGTTATTGTCTTTTCGCCGACTTTTGAGACACACCTCGAGCGCCTCTCGACAATTCTGGCTGTGTTCCGCAAGGCAGGACTTCAGCTCAACTCGTCGAAGTGTCACTTCGGCCGCCGGCAACTTACTGTCCTCGGACACCTTGTCGATTCTTCTGGTGTTCGGCCCGATTCCGACAAAGTTCGCGCAGTCAAGGATTTCCCTGCGCCGACCTGTGCGAATGATGTTCGAAGCTTTGTAGGCCTCCGCTCCTACTTTCGACGATTTGTGCGCAATTTCGCTGACATTGCACGCTCTCTAACAGATCTACTCAAGAAGGATGTGGGTTTCGTCTGGGGTCCTGAGCAAGCCAGTGCATTCGCTGAACCGACCATGCGCCTCACGTCGCCACCGATTCTTGGCCACTTCGATATATCCGCTCCAACAGAAGTGCGCACCGACGCCAGCGGCCATGGCATTGGCGCTGTTTTGGCTCAACGACAGCATGGTAGTGACCGCGTCATTGCATACGCTAGGCCGTCTTCTATCACCAGCGGAGCGAAATTATTCCATCACCGAACACGAATGCCTCGAGCTCGTCTGGGAAGTGGGAAAATTTCGTCCATATTTGTATGGACGGTCATTCACCGTTATCACCGACCACCACGCCTTACGCTGGCTGTCATCGTTAAAAGACCCTACCAGACGACTGGGACGGTGGGCCTTGCGGCTACAAGAGTACTCATTCACCGTCATCTATAAAACGGGCCGCCAACATGAGGACGCTTACTGCTTATCGCGTCACCCAGTAGACCCACCAGAACCTTCTTGACAGCAGCGAGTCCACGTGCGTGTTGGCGCCTTTCAGCGTTTGCCAACATCGGAGATGAGCAACGACGTGATTGATCCTCACTTACGAGACATCATCAAACGGCTGAGTGACCCAACTACTCCTCCATCGCTCCGTATGTTTGCGCTCCATGATGGCGTTCTATACCATTACAACATGCATCCTGACGGTCCTGACCTACTGTTGGTAATACCTACACACATGCGTCAGACTGTTCTCGCGCAGTTGCACGACATTCCTACCGCTGGTCATCTGGGCGTCTCAAGGGCTTACGACCGTGTTCGACGTCGCTTCTTTTGGCCTGGTATTTACCGCTCTGTTCGTCGATACGTCGCTTCGTGCAAATCGTGTCAGCAACGCAAAACACCGACCACACTTCCAGCAGGACCACTTCAACCCATAGAGATACCATCTGAGCCAATTTACAGGGTTGGTCTTGACCTCCTCGGCCCATTTCCTATGTCCACCAGTGGAAACAAGTGGATAGCTGTTGCCACCGACTACACCACTCGGTATGCCATCACACGGGCTATCCCTACCAGTTGTGCAACTGACGTCGCTGACTTTCTCCTGGAAGACGTCATACTTCGCCACGGCGCTCCTCGACAGCTCATTACAGACCGGGGTTGATACTTTCTATCAAAGGTGGTCTCGGACATCTTGCACTCTTGCGCTACAAAACACAAGTTCACCACTGCGTATCACCCGCAGACCAACGGACTAACAGAGCGGCTCAACGGAACGCTTACAGACATGCTCGCCATGTATGTTTCGCCAGGTCGTCGTGACTGGGATGAAGCTTTGGCGTTCGTTACATTTGCCTACAACACGTCTCGGCATGACTCTGCAGGTTTCGCTCAATTTTTTCTCTTGTACGGACGAGAACCCACGCTGCCTTTCGACACGCTCCTTCCTCCCGTTCTCAATACATCAGAATACGCTCGTGATGCCATCGCTAGAGCTGCAGAGGCACGCGAAGTTGCCCGCCTTTGTCTCAACACTTCGCAAGAAAAGCAACGACGGGTCTACGACGCTCGCCACTGCGATATCCACTTCAATCCTGGTGACATGGTCCTTCTTTGGACACCATCACGGCGAGTTGGCCTATGCGAGAAGTTGACTTCTCCATACTCTGGTCCATACCGAGTCTTGCGCCAAGTCACCGACGTCACGTACGAAGTCGAACCTCTGGAGGCCACCATAGCGCGATCATCTGATATCGTTCACGTCACGCGATTAAACCGGTTCCACTCGGACCAATCGAGCACCGGGTCTGTGCCTCCGCCGCCGGGGGGTGATGCTACGAAGCGCTGTCGCAGATGAAGAGGAAGACAGTTTAGAGGAAGACGACGTTCCCTGATACGCGCGGGTACGGTCTCTGCCCAGTATGCCTGGCTCTAGGTGTCTGTATATACCGTGTAAATATATTTTGCAACGCCTTTTCTCCCCGTAACAATATATATATATATATATATATATATATATATATATATATATATACATATATATAGTTCAAAAAATATATCAAGCACGTAGGAAAAAATGCTGTGGGAAGGACTGACGTTTCGGCCGCGGGACCGGCCTTCGTCCCGCGGCCGAAACGTCAGTCCTTCGCACAGCATGTTTTTTCCTACGTCCTTGATATATTTTTTAAAGACGATAGTCTTTCTTGGGATACTTAATGAAGAAATTTTGGTCTGTCTGTCTGTCTGTCTGTTTCTCTGTTTGTCGGCACGTCACACGATTCAGCTACCCGGCCAAAGTTTAACCACTTTTTCAGCGCCCAGCCATCTTGCACAAGTATTTTTGTTCATACTTGTGAACATTGTCGATCAAAAAGCAAATGTTACGCATGTCTGAGGAGCAACGTCAATAAATAAGTAGTCTCTGGTATGTTTCTTTATAAGAAAATACATAGATACGTAATTATGAAGACCCCAGCGTTTCTTAGGCTGCGCTCAAAAAGCGACGCTATGCACGAAAAAGCCCTCGGCCGACGATATGTTGCTGCTGGGTTCTGCACAAGGTGATGTTTCTCGACAGCACTGCCAGATGGCGTCCATGTCTCACGCAGCGCCTCGGCGCCTCCTCTATTTTATGAAGGCCAGCCACATGCGGCCGATTCAACATAGAGAAAGCGCTCTCTGAGGCAAGGGAAAACAGGGTAGTACGGCCGGCAGAAGACTATCGTCTTTCGACGACATTTGCAACGAAGCACGCAGATACGCGGCCAATTTTTTGAACTGTTACTTCCGGGTCCTATGTTATCCCTTCATTGTTTATATATATATATATATATATATATATATATATATATGTACACTGACGACTCCGTGCCCTGACCTAGACGACCGACCACAGTCCCCATCAAGTGTTTGCCGCAGCTGACGTCCACATCGCGCCTTTGTCCGCCGTACTAGTGCCTATGTTTTCGCCTGCTGCCACTAACTCAACTCTACTGTTTCAACCATCCGCAGCTAGTGCTCGCCAACGAACCTTCGTCCTCCCGTTTGCCATCATCAACTTTTCCAATGGTTCCGCGGCACTTTACGCGTGCAACGTCTCTGCTTGCCCGTACCTCCTACTACGCGGCGAGTGTCTGGGGAGCCCCGAGACCTTGGATTGCATTTTCGAAGACCCAATGCTTCCAGACAAGGCACCACTACCGACTTGTACCATTACACCTGCAACTGACGCCGATGTTCCTATGGATGTACTCTGCAAATCCATCGATTCCAACCTCACGCCTGGGCAGCAGGAAGAGCTGGTCAAGCTCCTCCAGCGCTTTCTAGCCTCCTTCGACCACGACCAGCCTTCCTTAGGTCGAGCGTCAGCTGTTGTTCACCGTACTAACACCGGTCAACAGGCACCATTGCGACAGCGTCCATACCGCGTGTCAACTGCCGAACGCCATGTCATCGATAAACAGGTCGACGGCATGCTCAAACGTGGCATAATCCAACCTTCCAGCAGTCCCTGGGCCTCTCCAGTTGTGCTGGTGAAGAAAAAGGACGGATCCATCAGGTTCTGCGTGGATTACCGGCGTCTCAACCGAATCACGCGCAAGGATGTCTATCCTCTGCCGCGTATTGACGACGCCTTAGACTGCCTACAGGGAGCAGAATTTTTCTCTTCCTTAGATCTGCGCTCTGGATACTGGCAGGTACCCATGGCGGAGGCCGATCGAGAAAAAACAGCTTTCGTCATGCCCGACGGGCTCTACGAATTCACAGTCATGCCGTTCGGCCTCTGCAATGCCCCTGCTACTTTCGAGCGAATGATGGACACGATCCTTCGAGGCGTTAAGCGGAATATTTGCCTTTGTTATTCAGACGACATTGTCGTCTTTTCCACCAATTTTTCGACCCATTTAACTCGCCTCGAGCAAGTTCTCGCCTGCCTCTCCGCCGCGGGACTGCAACTGAACCTGAAGAAATGCCACTTCGCCGCTCGAAGGCTTACGATCCTAGGCCACGTGCTTTCGAAGGACGGCATTCTCCCTGACCCTGCCAAACTTACAGCCGTTTCAGCGTTTCCCAAACCGACTACCATCAAACAGCTCCGAAGCTTCATTGGTCTTTGTTCGTATTTCCGGCGCTTCGTCCGCAATTTCGCGACCGTCATCGCTCCTTTGACCAAGCTCCTCGCTGGCTCTAGTGATCTTTCGGCATGGTCTCCTACTTGTGACGATGCTTTCAACGAACTGCGCCGCCTCCTCACGTCGCCGCCTATTCTGCGACACTATGACCCATCTGCACCCACAGAGATCCACACAGACGCTAGCGGTGTCGGGCTAGGCGCTATTCTTGCGCAGCGGAAATATGGCATCCAAGAGTACGTTGTTGCCTACGCAAGCCGCACTCTAAGCAAAGCCGAAAGCAACTATTCCGTCACATAAAAGGAATGCCTCGCGATTATTTGGGCGATAGAGAAATTTCGGCCTTACGTGTACGGGCGCCCTTTTGACGTCGTGACGGACTACCACGCCCTTTGGTGGTTGTCGTCACTAAAGGATCCAAGTGGTCGCCTCGCACGATGGGCGTTACGTCTTCAAGAGTACGATATCCGCGTGGTGTATCGCTCCGGTCGCAAACATTCGGACGCCGACGCCCTCTCCCGTTCGCCCCTTTCTACGGACCCTGCCTGCTGCACAAGTACTATCTGTGATACCACTACCCTTACCATCTCCGACATGCCATCCGAGGCAACACAAGGACCCGTGGCTTGCTTCCATTCTGGACATCCTGGCTGGTCGGACCGCTTCTTCCTCTACTCGCACGTTGTGTCGGCAAGCCGAGCACTTCACCACTCGCGAAGACGTGCTGTACCGACGAAGTTACACACCTGGTGGCCGTCAGTGGCTACTCGTCATTCCACGTCACCTGCGGTCCGAAATTTGTTCCACGTTCCATGGCGACCACCAATGTGGCCACGCAGGTTTCCTAAAGACGTATTCTTGCATCAGGCTCCGATATTACTGGCGTGGTATGTACCGTTTTATTCGACGGTACGTTCAGGCTTGTCCCACATGCCAGAGACGTAAGATTCCCCCCTCAACACGCCGGCGGCACCTTATTACCTTTGCCATGCCCCTCCCGACTGTTCGACCGCGTCGGCCTCGACATCTACGGTCCCCTTCCCAGCACTGCAGACGGTAACCGTTGGATCGTCGTTGCCGTCGACCACCTCACGCGGTACGCCGAAACTTCACCCCTTCCTTCGTCTACAGCCAAAGACGTTGCCACTTTCATTCTGCACAATCTCGTCCTTCGTCACGGAGCACGTCGAGAGTTGTTAAGTGATCGCGGTCGTGTGTTCCTCTCAGACGTCATCACAGCATTGCTGCGTGAGTGCCGCGTCGTTCACCGCACCACAAGCGCCTATCATCCCCAAACCAATGGAATTGACCGAACGCTTCAACCGCACCCTCGGTGACATGCTATTGCCACGCGCGTTTCTTATGTTCACTTCGCTATATTCGGTTTTCGCCCTCAAAGGCTGTCAGCAATGCTCAGCGCAAGCCGCGCCTCAGTATTCTAGAAGCTTCGCGATCATTGTAGATCGTTTTGTTAAGATTGCGCGCAAGACGCGAACACTCGAGCTTATTCCAGAGCTTACGCGACAACCAGTGATAAGACTGGAATATTCTATGGCACGCGTATAAATTCCGACGCGCTTCACCGCTTGTCAGTTGATCGACGGCCGACGCTCCGTTCGCCGCTATCAGTGCCAGTGCTTATTGCTGTAATCTGACTTTCCGTTTACCGGCCACAAGTTCGGCCTAATAAACAGTTTCATCTTGAACATACCGACTGCTGCTTGGGTCAACGTCACGACCACGTGACACTATCTATGTGAATCTCGTCAGACCACTCAAATTGGGACCGAGTACTACCGTTTATTACGTTCGCCTATTACACCGCCATTCAAAGCACTACTGGGTTCTCCCCTTTTTTTCTGCTTTACGGACGCGAACCATCTTGCACTATGGACACCATTCTTGTCTACAGACCTGACGCCTCAGAGTCCACGACTCTATCCCAAGCCGCAACATACGCTGAAGAATGCCGCCAACTGGCACGGTCATTCACAACACAAGATCAAGGGCGCCAGAAGCACCACCACGACGCATCAACTAACACCACTTCCTACGATCCAGGCTCACTCGTCTGGCTGCGTGTCCCCTCTGCTACTCCTAGCCTTTCCGCCAAGTTGGTCCCCAAGTACCACGGCCCATATCGTATACTCGAAAAAACATCACCGGTCAACTACCTCATCGAGCCACTGGAACCATCTTCTGACCATCGTCGCCGTGGCCAAGAGATCGTCCACGTGTCCAGACTCAAGCACTGCTACGACCCTCCCGTGTTTACTGGTCCCTAGGTCGCAGGATGGCTCCTTATTGCGCGGGGAGTAATTGTACTGAATGTGAATGGCAGACGCTCCGCTGTTACGGAAGACGACGACGACGATCGGTGGCTGTGGTTGTCGCTCGCGCACGGGCTTGCCGGTAGCTAGACTTGCCCGATAAAGAGCCTTTCACGAAGCTACGTCTGACCCTTTCTCGACGTACAACACCCCCCATTTTTATATATATATATTTATCGTGGGCTCAAGGCCAAGGGTCGGCTGAAGCCCTCAGAGAACGCACGGAGACAGCACAAGAAAAATACACCTTCACTGTCTGCAGTCCGGACTCAACTGAACTCTGATCCATCGTGAGCGCGTGCGCACGAGCTTTTCATCTTCTTCGCCCACCAGCGCCTCCACACTATGCCCTCCCCCTCGGTGAGCAGGGTTTTATTCTTCAAAGTCGTGAAGGTCATCGACGCGTGGTGGTGGCGGTTTGGGAGCTACAAGGGCTCCATGCGCCAGTAGATCCAGACCCAAGAACCCTGAGCGTCCACAAGCGAGCACTACTGGATGTTGCCCTACAGGAGGTCATTGACACCGGTATGGTGAGGCCGTCACAAAGCCCTTGGGCGTTCCCTATCATTCTAGCGTGGAACAAAGGATGGCACTGCACGACTGTGCGTATACTATTGCCAGGGCTGCCAGATCTGGCTACTTTTAAAAGGCCGCGGCGACAAAAAAATTGACGTTGGCTACTTGGCTACTTTTTGGCTATTGTTCTCGCACTGGCATCAACAGCTAATATAGGCTAATATAGGCGAAATCAGGGCTCATCCTCTGACGTGTGCCCACCACCTCAACGCAATGTTAACGTTGCAACGCCCAAGGAAGAGGCGACGAATGCGAAGAGCCCAGCCGGTCTTGTTTTTCACTGATTCTGGCTGCAGGCTGCAGAGCGCGTCATCTGTTTTGGGGCCGAACGCGATGAACGCTTTGAAAACCTTGCCAAAAGACGTATTTGGCCGCCCCGAGCACCGCAATAAGCAGCAAGTACGGCACTTTCGTCCAGTTGAGGATGTGAGTACACGCCAGCAATGGAATTTTGGATCAATATATACACCTACTGGGATGCTTCAAGTGCTAGTTCTGTGCAAGACACTGCAGACGGCGCAATGGAACTCCTTATTCTCCCCATACCTAACGCAGAAGCAGAACGAGCGTTTTCTTAAGGAATAGAATGTCGCACGAAATTCTCCTCCCGATCATCAGGATCAAATTTGGACTACGTCTGAGAGGTGTTACAAGCTCTGAATTTAAAGTGTCGCGGAGCATGCTGGCAAAAGTTAACTCTAATATGTACACTTGACTGTCGGTGCAGCATTAATGGCCAATTTTCGAATATGAATGCCTCCTCCAGGAAGTCCCGTGGTCTTTTTTTTTTACTCTATTGTGATGTGATAAACATTCCTATGATGTACATTTTTGTATTTTTTTTCTGTCAGAACATGGTGATAATTCAGCTAAACTGAAATCACGTTTGGCTACTTTTCTGGCTCCAAAATAAAATAACGGCTGGTATTTGGCTACTGTTCTGGCTACTTTGCTGAATTTTGTGGCTCTTTTTCTTTTCGAGGATCTGGCAACCCTGACTATCGCCACCTAAATGATGCTACAGTTCGGGATGAATATCCGTTTTCCTCAAATGGTAGTGCCTCGGTAGTGCACGACTGTTTACAACACTCCATTGCTTTCGGTGTTTCCTGCAAATTGAGATGGAACCTAGCGACATCTTTCAGACCGCATTTACACCCCATAACGGGCTGCTCGAGTTTGTCCGCATGTCATTCGGCTTGAAGAATTCGCCTAGTTTTTTTTCAGCTCCTCATGAATATTGTTCTCGACAAAGTGTGGTACCAGTTCGCAATGGCATACATTGATGATGTTGTCATATTTTCGCAAACTTTGAAGAACATCTAGAACATCTTTCCATGGTTCTTCAAAAGATTCAGAAAGCAAGACTTACTGTTAACCCAAAAAAGTTCAGTTAGCGTGCTGAAAGGTTGGCTTGCCTGGTTTAATGGCTGACGACGGTCACCTTGGCCCTATTGACGTGAAGCTCCGTGTCATTAGCTCCGTGTCACCCTTGCCCTGACGACGTTAAGAGTTTCCAGCGTTGCCTTGAATGATTGCGTTTTAGAGAGCTTTCATACCACGCTGCGCTGAGCTCACGGTTCCGTTGAATGGACTAGTTCGAAAAGGCGTGAAATAGAGTCGGGGTGAACCTCAGCAAAATGTATTTAAAGCTCTGACCAGTGCAACTGCGGAGACCACAGCTCGAAAACTCCCCCACTTAAGCAAGCCTTTTGTGCTGCAAACAGACGCCAGCGACTACAGTCTCGGCGCTGTATTCCTGCAGGGAATTTGAGGGTGTGTTATGGCCAGTTGCGTTCGTGTCACAGTTCCTGTTAGTGGGAAGGCAATCGCCGGGCGGATTCCAAGAGCTGACGTACTGGCCCCCCAAAACGCACCACGAAAGCGCGGACAATTAAGAAGTGGTCCCTTTGGCGCGCCAGCGAATGCCGGTTGTGGTCCAAAGACCGAATCAGAGCCGAGAGTTGATAACACAAACAAAATATATTCTCAGATAAGGCAGTACAAGTATCACACAAACATGCACACTCGGCAAATATCAAATACAATACAACTTACAAGGTAACTCCGATGGTGTTCAAAACAACGGGAACAAACAACTCGCTACAATGCAATCTCATGCATTAAACAATCCAAGACGCTAAAAGACTACCATGTTCATCAAACGTATTCAGTCCAAAGTTCTTGGAACTTCTTGAATGCTTCTCTCCAGAAAAACGCTCAGACAAAGTGCAGCGCTGGTTTTCGTCCCGTTCGTCCGAGGTTTCTCTTCCAGGAAACGCTCTTCAAAACTTCCGCAGCTCCCACGGCGTCGTCATTCGATTCTGCCAGATCGACTGACCGCACTTCACTAACGAAACTTCACCAACAACACCATGCTTCACTCATGCACTGTCACTGCAGGACAGTCACTCACTGACTCACTCCACTCGGAGTACTCGCTCACCCTCGCTCACTACTCGCTGCTCGACCCTCCGTCGCCGCTTGCTCATATTCGCTCGCCACTGGAATCGCGAAGTTTCCAGATTTCTCCTCGGCGCGCAGTACAGCCAAATCTATTGAAAGGGCGAGATCTTTCTTGTGGTTTCCACAGTTTCCACTCATCGCGGCATAACTTGGCATTGCGTCACCCTTTCCTTCCTGAGGGTTCGAGACATTGCTCGGCGGCGGTTCGTTTCGAGGGGGGACAGAAGGTGCGCGCGCGGCGTCTTTTGATGCTTGTTTCTTCGTTGCGCCGGGCCCGTCGAGACAGATCGGCGCCTGGATAAATCGGCGTCGCGCGCTTATTTGAGCGCTAGTTTGTGACAGTTCGCAAGTCACACTCTAACGCCAGCTCAAAAGAACTATTCTGTAACGGAGCGGGATAGCCTCGCAGTTGTGTTCGCACTCAAAAAAATTGACATGTATTTGAACGGTGCCTTTTTTACAGTCCAAACAAACCACATGGCGCTGACTTGGCTCCAGCGTTTACAGAATCCCGCAGGCCGCCGAGCTCATTGGATAATAATGCTACAGAAATGTCATTTCTCTGTCGAGCAGCGTGAAGATGCGCAAAACAAAATTGCTTATGTATTCTCTCATGCGCATTTGCCCGAGCCTTCGTCACAGGAGACTCCCTCCTTTGTTGCTGCCGTGGATACAGATCCTCAGTGGGGCACCCGGATCAGCAGGAAGCGTTTCCTCGAGGAGCAGCGAAAAGACAGCCCGTTTCGGCAGATCCTCAGCCACTTAGCTGACCATAGGATCCAAGCAAGTGGTGAGATCAATTTTTATGTCCTTGCTGACGACGGCTTGCTTTTACGTAACATCTCACCATCCAATGAAGATGATGGTAATTCGCAATCCGTGTCTTCGTCCCAAGGAGACTCAGGACGGACTTCATTCAATACTTCCACGATTCCACTTTAGCCGGCCATAGTTATGCCAGAAAGACACAATAAGTTATGTCCGATTGCCACATGGCCATCCTTGCGGAAAGAGCTTCTCCGTAGTCTGCCGAGAAAAGCCTGCAAGTTCTTCAAGCAACGAAAACGAACGGCCAGAAAGGTATGACTTAAAGCGGGGACGGCAGCGTCGCAGAACGTGCGATACCTTAACCGTCTACGGAGATCAGGGATCAGCCCGACGGAAGAGCTCCTGCGTGGTCTGGGCGCTGTATTGCTACAGGAATTTGAGGGTGTGCTACGACCAGTTGCCTTCCCAAGCCACGGAGCATCCAGACCCTCGTCTGGATGTTCCGTTCGCGCGTCCAACTCATGTCGGATATGGTAGTAGTACTCTACTGGCAGGAACTCCACTCGGACGGTCGCGACGAACTGGTTCCAGGAGTGGAAGGGAAGCTGGAGACGGCCATTGCTCCCCGGTATCTTTCAGTGCAGTGGGCAGAACGGCTCGAGCACATCGAGCTCCGAGAGGCTGTGAGGGGTCTTGCAAATGGATTGGTCGTCGAAAAAATCAATCACTGATTTCCCGGCGGCTAGCCCGGTAAACGTTGGAACGCCAAACGCCATATTTGGCAGTGCCGTGGGTTGTGTGCGCTCGAGGGCGGCGCGCGTGAAAGCAACAATGTCCTCGAGCCATGCCATGAAGGCCTCGGAAAAAGCCATGGCCGGATCCCGAGACGACAAAGCGGACTCACTAAATGATGGCAACTGACCACAAGTATTCGCCGCGGCACCAGCTGCCGCCTCATCCTCGGCTCCAGGACCGTCGTCATCAGTCGTCGAGGCCACTCGGCTTGTCGATCGGGTGTCCATGGTAAACTGAGAGACAGAAAACCGCGCACGGAAGAAAACCAGCAAACGGACCACCACGTACTGATGCAAGATGAGACCGCGAACAGGACCCTAAAATACACCACAACCGCTAACAATAAAAAACTAGCAGTTGTTCCTTGTACGAATCCAACCGATGAGCGAAGCTCCTCAGAAATTAGACGCGAACGACAATTCAGCTGATCTCGCTGCTGGCTTTCATGAATGTGGTAGGGTTGGGGAGCGGGTGCGGAGAGCATCTGCTGCGCTCGGTGGCGGGACGAATGAGGGAGTGAGTGTGTGGCGTGCCCAGAGCAGGGAGAGGGAGACAGGTGGGAGAGGGTTGCGAGCGGTGATGCGCCGCACGCGCGGAGAGCGTCTGCTGCGCTCGGAGACGGGAACGTGCGTTCGCCGGTTTGAGGGTAGAGGGCAGAGACGAAGAAAGAGGGAGAGGGCGATTAAACTGCCTCCGTTTCACATGGCTTCGTATTCGCGCGTTTTGCGCATCGTGCAAACGCCATCCGCGTTCCAGCGTTCATAAAGCTCATTTATCCGCCCGCGTGAGGGGGGAGACACCACGTGGACACCGTGCCAAGAAGCTTCGACGGTGGGGACGGCGCCGGCGGGGTGCCGGCCTAAGGAGCTTCGTTCCTAAAAAAATGGAGACTCGCGAAGAAAAAGCTCAGCCTGCCACAAGAGGACCTCGATATCCATCTCCGAGAGCTACCAGCTGTCCCCACGTTGGGCACCAAATGTGCGCTCAGGGCCATGGGTCGACTGAAGCCCTCAGAGAACACATAGGCTCAACTGAACTCCGTTCCATGGTGGTGAGCGCGTGCCCCCGATCTTCTCATCTTCGCCCACCAGCGCCTCCACAATATCATCACCATCATCATCATCATCATCAGCCTGTCTACACCCACTGCAGGGCAAAGGCCTCTCCCATGTTTCGCCAATCAAACCGGTCCTGTGCAGAATTTCTGCTGCCACGTTATACCTGCGAACTTCTTAATCTCATCTACCCACCTAATTTTCTGTCTCCCCCCTCACGCGTTTGCCATCTCTTGGAATCCAGTCAGTTACCCTTAATGACCAGTGGTTATCCTGCCGACGTGCTACGGTGCCCGGCCCATATCCATTTCTTCTTCTTGATTTCAACTATGATATCCTTAACTCCCGTTTGTTCCCTGATCCACTCTGCTCTCTTCCTGTCTCTTAAGGTTACACCTATCATTTTCCTTTCCATCGCTCGCTGCGATGGAAAGGAAATTTCCCACAATATATATATATATATATACATATATATATATATATATATATATATATATATTTATTTATTTATTTATTTATTTATTTATATATATAAGATTGAAAAGAAAGCTCTGTAGGTCCGGTGCACGCATAGTCAAGAAATGGCGGAGCGTACTTACGCAAACTGAATACTTTTTGCTGGTTAACGTTGTGGCTGCAGCTTAGTTTCCGATGAAGGCCATGCCATGGCCGAAACTTTAACCAGTAAAAAATATTCAATTTTCGTAAGTGTGCTCTATCATTTCCAATATATATATATATATATATATATATATATATATATATTTATATGTATATATATATATTGTGAGGAAGACAAAGCGGCGCTCGGGCATGGACGCATGTTTGGCTAGGAAAGGACAAGAAAGACGAGGGACAAAATAGAACAGCCGGCCCAGCGAACGGGTGTTGTCTCTGTTTCTCCATTACAATGTGTAGTCGACGAAAACGAAGTTCAGCGTCTACGCTTTTTCGTCCAAGGATCCCGCCAACATGCAGCCGAAGTAAGCCCGAGTTGAGGACGGAGTCCAGGCCTCCTCAGAACCTGCTAACCTGGCGTCGCTGCAACCACCGATCGGGGACGGCGCCCAGGCCTCCTCGACGGCTCCACACCTCTTTACCGACGCCGTGATACCTGTTACGACAAGGGACGCCGTCCACGCGTCCTTTACATGGACCCAGCAACAGTGAGCACCGGGACCGCCGCGCACTCCGCGGACACCGCCCGTGGCTTGTCGGGCGCCTCAACCGACAACGGCGCGGAACTTATGCATGTCCTTACGCAACTATCATGTCAGCTCAACCACTTGGCGCCGTTAAACTCCGTGTTCTCACCTGCCGCTTAATCATCAAATAAATGTATGGGCAGTGCCGGAGTTTCGGGGTTTCCAGGACAATTCTGCCATGTGGATTGAGAACATCAATTCTTGCGGTTCTCGCCATGCCTGGTACGAAACGAAAATTGGATAGTGGCCATAGACCACCTTCGTGGTGCTGCCGAGGCAAGGCATAAATACGAAGGCGTCAAGCAACAGTCCTGGCTGCAATGGAGTGCAAGGCTGATCGCAGTTTTCGGCCGGATTTGCCACGAAAGCTCCGGGTTCAGCCAGACGCATACCGAGGACGGAGCTCAGGAGGAGCACCACCTTGAGGCTACAGCTCAACACTGCAGCTCATCGACAGGCAGTTTGGCATCCTGCCCTCGCACGAACGCCGGACTCAGGGTTCTTCTCGCAGCCAGTCCCGAGGGAGGATGTCCCGCTGAGTTTCGGTGGCCGAATCGACAATGTGGCACCACAAATTGCACTACATCGAGCCACCCAATACCGAAGGCGACCGCTTCCAACGGTACAGGTCCGCGTCGACGGAATCGGTGAGCTTACGGCTGTAGTGCAAACTGGAGCGCACGTACTGCGCTGCATCGACGCCATGCCCCAGCCGCCCTCCAGCCTTAGTCCGAGGCACCCCTGAGTGGTCTCGGCGGGAGTGCGTTGCCAGTCGGGGCGCTGGATTTGTAGATACACATCGAAGCCAGGAGTTACTTCCTTGCCGCCGTTCCCGTCGTCGATGACTTGCACGGCGACATGGTTTTGGGAGCGTACTACCTCTTGTCTAGAGGGGTTCAGCAGATCATAGACGGCGGGTAAGTAAAGCTCCGCTGCTTGACTCCGAGGAAATGCTCGAGCCCAAATTCCCAAGTTGAAAGGCCACAGCCAGACATGTTCATCAGCGGAAGCATCCTCAGTGACCAGTCGGACGCACATCTGCCGACTTTAAAGCAGTCATTGACCGAGTGTGATTGCCTTCTGGTCAAGGAATCCATAGCCGTTGAAGACACAATCATCGTCGATCTGCTCGTTTTGTCGGTATCTGCCGGCAGGGGCATGGCAGGGGCTATCAATGCGCCGCAGCCAGATGAAGCCTGTATCGGCCCTTCCGGCCTCCTGGCTTCCGGTTCTGCTGACCATGACAGGCAGTTCTTTGTGACTTCCAGCTTACCAGCTGAGTGCCGTGCGGACCACCACGAGGCAGTCTGCGTCAACATGGAACCCGACGCTGATCGGCTAGATGGCGACGAGCTCGCACGAAGCAGCGAGATCATTGCTTCGTACAAGCCTAGCGTCTTCAGCGTGGTGTGCAGCCATGGTAGCGTTAAACCGTGTGGACACCACGGTACAGAACCACCAAAAAGCATCTTTCTTCGTCGTGGCCACATAACAGGAGAGTGCGGTGACGCCAGCGCAGAGGTTGCTGCGTCAAACCATGAAGGTCAAGTCTCACAGCCTCTCCGAATTCGCAGACAGACTTCGTTAGGCAAGTATTTGCCTGCTGTCGTGCTAGGCGTCCGACGACCGGCACGACATAGTCAATGACGTCCATCAGAGCCATCATCGCCCGCCTTCCAAAGCAAGTCGCACCGTTGCCGTGAGCGGCCTCCGCGAGGCAGCCAATGCCGCACGCCAGAGGCACTACTTCTACCTATGATGGTTCGGGGCCCAGGACCTCTCAATGTTTCTACCTTCGAAGAGACGACCACCGCCAGAGAAGAGGCAATTTTGTGTCGACTGCATGCAGCACTCAGCGTGGGCGAGTGTGAGGAAGACAAAGCGGTGCTCGGGCACGGGCGTATCTTTGGCCAGGAAAGGACGAGAAAGACGAGGGAAGAAATAGAACAACCTCCATTACAATATTGTTACGAGGCATGGTGCATGAGCCCGCCGTGACAGACGAAGGGACGAAGAAGAAGCTGGTATGCCGCGCGAGATTCTGGCAGCTATTCGGTGGCAGCTATCCGACACTTGTAAATATTGTAGATACACTCGCTTTTGTCTTTCTTGCGTATTCGTGATCCCCGTGACAATTTGGTGGATGTGCGGGGTAGAAGAAGCGCTGTACAACGGAGCTCCGCAGCGGTCGTCGACTCGGAGTTTTCATGATGGAAAACGAATCCGAGGCCACAACCACTCTTCCATCGGCCACGACAACGCCTGCACCGACCACTGCAATGCCTGCACCGGTGACAACGCCACCAACGTACGTGCTGACGCATCCGAAAAACCCTCTGGGACGTTCCTCGGTACGGATGAAGTCGACGTCGAAGAGTGGATTGCTGACTACGAACGTACCGGTGCGCTCAATCGCTACGACCCCACTCTCATGCTGGCCAACGTGTTGTACTACCTGAAAGGCACGGCAAAGGTATGGTACGAGAATCATGAGGAGGAGATCTGAAGCTGAGACGCCTGTAAGCAAAAACTGCGCGACTTATTTGCGAAGCCCATGGGTGGAAAAGCCGCCGTAAAAAAGAGCTGTCTATCCGTGCTCAAACGTCCACTGAACCTTATAATCTCGTACATTCAGGACGTGCTGGCTCTTTGTCGTAAAGTCGACAGCGAGATGTTGGAGCCGGAAGAGGTTGGCCACGTGCTGAAGGGAATAGCGGACGACGCGTTCAACCTATTAATGTGCCGGAATTGTGCGACGGTCGACGAAATTATCGAGGAATGCCGGCGTTTTGAACAAGCCAAAAGGCGGCGTATTGTAAGATCATTCACTCGGCTGCCCAAAACCGCTGCGACGTCCTCATGCGAAGATGGAATGACCTCTCGTCTGCAGTCGTCACCGGCGTCTGAAATTACACGAATCGTCCGTCGGGAAATCCTCTATTGTCCTCTATTGCAACCAGCCCAGCAAGCGCACCGACCGACGAAATCGCGAAAATGATTGCCACTGATCTTCTGCCCTGTCAAGCCGCACAACTCCGCCACGTTCTGACGACCTATAGGGATATCTTCGACTTCGATGACCGCTCTCTAGGTCAAACGTCATTCGTACGTCATCAAATGCATACCGGCGATGCTAGTCCTATATGGTCCGATATGGTCGCCGTCCTGTCAGACGGCGACCATATCGTGTATCCCATTCCGAACACCAGGTCGTTCAACGAGAAGTCAATAACATGTTCGCGAAAGGCGTCAAAGAGGCCTCTTCAAGTCCATGGGCGTCACCTGTCGTCTTGGTCAAAAATTACACCATCTCCCGCTAAAGGGAACCATGTGTAGATGTGAAGCAGCGGGCGCTAACACTTACACTGGCGGCGGCGTTGACGCTGGCGCTCATCGCAGCGTTGCGCAGGAGAGAAAACTGGGGAGGCGCAAAGCAGGCAGTGATGGAGCAGTGTTTCCTACTGGAACATGCCAATCGCTGCTAATGGGCAATGAGAGACAGAAGACTCCGACTGGACACAGAGACCCGCACTCCGCTTTTAGTTAACGCGCACGCTGCGAATTTTTATTGTTCAACAACGCGCAGGAGAAATCTTCCACCGGCACCACCTTGGAGGTCAAGATCCATTGCCATATATACGGGATGGCCAGTGAACGGTTGTGCAGCGCGAGCAGTCGGTTTTTTTCAACCAAGAAACTCGCTAGCAGACGCTGCCTGCGTCGGCGTCGCGAGGCGAGAGAGGGGGAAGCGGAGGAGAGGAGAGAGAGGGGGGTGACACGCATGCGCAGTGGGAGTGTGAACGCCGTGGGCAGGGATGCGTAGAGGAGAGAGGGGGGGAGCGTAGGAGAGGAGAGAGAGGGGGGGACGCGCATGCGCAGGGGGAGTTAGACGCCGCGGGCAGGGATGGAGAGAGGGGGGGAGTGTAAGAGGGGAGAGAGGAAGGGAGGCGCATGCGCAGTGAGGGTGTGGTTGCCGTGGGGAGGGATGCCTAGAGGAGAGAGAGGGGGGAGAGGAGGTTTTTTTTATTTTTATTTTTTCTTTAACTGTTTGCGCATGCGCATTAAGGGTGGGCACGCGGCACACCACCACCACCACCACCACCACCACCACCGGATTAAGCTTCGCCATAAGATGCTTCACATCTAAAAGAAGGATGGCAGCTGGAGATTTTGCGTCGACTATCGTGCCTTGAACAAGGTAACCCGCAAAGACGTATATCCACTGCCACGAATCGACGACGCCCTTGACTGTCTTCATGGCGCACGATACTTCTCGTCCATAGACCTGCGCTCTGGTTACTGGCAGAGTTCTGTCGATGACTGAGACCGAGAAAAAATGCATTCGTCACACCGGACGGCCTCTATCAGTTCAAGGTTATGCCTTTTGGGCTGTGCAACGCCCCGGCAACGTTCGAACGAATGATGGACTCTCTCCTCCGCGGCTATAAATGGTCCATCTGTCTTTGCTACCTCGACGATGTCATTGTCTTTTCCCGAACGTTTGAAAGCCATCTAACCCGTTTGTCGACCATTCTAGCCGTTTTTCGTCAAGCGGGACTCCAGCTAAACTTCAAAAAGTGCAATTTCGGCCGGGAACAAATCACTGTGCTTGGTCATCTTATAAGTGCTACGGGTGTACAACCGGACCCTGACAAGATTAGCGCTGTGAAGCACTTCCCTGTGCCTTCGTCTACTAAAGATGTGTGGAGTTTTGTTGGCTTATGCTCTTACTTCAGACATTTTATACGCAATTTCGCCAGTATTGCCCGACCACTCACTGACCTTCTCAAAAAGGACGTGCCTTTCTCGTGGGGCCAAGACCACGAGGCTGCGTTTTCGACGCTTATCAACTTCCTCACTTCACCACCAATACTGGCCACTTCGACCCATCCGGGACTACTGAAGTTCGCACAGATGCCAGTGGGCACGGAATCGTCGCCGTCCTCGCTCAACACCAGGGAGGCCAAACGCGTGTTATTGCGTATGCCAGCCGCCTTCTCTCTACATCTGAGCGGAACTATTCCATCACGGAACGCGAGTGTCTTGCGTTGGTCTGGGCTGTCGCAAAATTTCGCCCCTACTTGTACAGCCGTCAGTTCTCAGTTATTACTGACCACCACGCTCTCTGTTCGTTGTCCTCGCTCAAGGACCCAACTGGTCGTCTTGGTCTCTGGGCTCTACGTCTCCAGGAGTATTCCTTCGACGTAATTTACAAATCTGGCAAGCTGCACCAAGAATCCGATTGTCCCTCGCGTCATCCGGTGGACCCTGCTACCCTCGCTGACCATCAAAAATGATTACTGTATACTCGCCATATCTGATTTGCGTGACATCGGCACAGAACAGCATCGGGATGCAACCCTCAAGCTAGTCATACAGCAAGTCTCCTCGGGACGTTCCGACCGTTCTTTCCGCCAGTATGTCCTGCGCAAGGGCGTTCTGTATCGCCGCAGCATGAAGCCTGAGGGTCCGGAATTTTTGCTAGTCATTCCACGACACCTGCGCGCTACCATTCTTCAACATATACATGATGCTCCGACTGCGGGCCACCTGGGCGTTTCACGCACCTATGACCGTGTGAGGCAACGGTTCTTTTGGCCTGGCCTGTATCGTTCAGTCCGCCGATATGTCGCTGCTTGCGAGCTCTGTCAGCGTCGCAAACGTCCCACTCTCCCTCAGGCTGGGCTGCTCCAACCTGTCGACATTTCACCGGAACCATTCTTTCGCGTGGGCCTCGACTTGCTCGGACCTTTTCCTACGTCCGTATCAGGCAACAAATGGATTGCTGTCGCAACTGACTATGCGACCAGGTATGCCATAACCCGTGCCTTGCCAACTAGCTGCGCAACATACGTCGCAGACTTTCTGCTCAACGACGTCCTTCTTCGACACGGGGCTCCGCGCCAGCTTCTTACGGATCGTGGCCGCTGCTTCCTCGCAAGAGTCATAGATGAAATCCTTCGTAGCTGCTCTACCGAAGATCAACTTACTACAGCCTACCATCCATAGACGAACGGCCTTACCGAGCGCCTCAACCGAACTCTCACGGATATGTTTTCAATGTACGTCTCTTCTGACCACCTTGATTGGGACGAAACGCTACCCGACGTTACTTTTGCATACAATTGGTCCATACATGACACCGCCGGCTACTCGCCGTTCTTTCTTCTGTACGGCAGCAACCCGACGTTGCCATTCGAAACACTCCTTCCTTCTGATACTGTTGTACCAACTGTGTATGTTCAGGACCATAGGCGTGCGCACGAGGGGGGGGCAGGGGGGCGGCCGCCCCCCCTGGCCACCTAAGAGGGGGGGCGCAAGGTCAGCCCCATACATTGACATAATAGGGAGTGGGGCGCTGCAACTCGGGGGGGCGGGGCGCAAAGTCCGCCCCATACATTGACATAAAGGGAGGGGGGCGCTGCGAAAAACCTTCGCCCCCCCCCCCCCCTGAAGGGGAACCCTGCGCACGCCTATGTTCAGGACGTTGCTTCTCGAGCACTCGCGGCTCGCCAAATCGCCCACAGTAGGTTCTATGCTTCTCAGGCCTCACAAAACGAGCGCTACGATAAGCGGCACCGCGATGTCGACTACCCTCCTGAATCTCTTGTCCTGCTCTGGACGCCGTATCGACGCGAAGGCTTGTGCGAGAAGCTCCTCGCTCGATACACAGGGCCCTACAAAGTTCTCCGCAAGGTCACCGACGTGGACTACCTTATCACTCCCGTTCATCCACACTCGTCTTCTGCTACACCACCTACTGATGTCGTCCATGTGTCGCGCCTAAAACGCTACTACACTACCAGTCAAGAATGACTTTGAAGGCGCCGTGACGGCGCTCTTTCCGCTGGGGGGTGATGTTACGAGGCATGGTGCATGAGCCCGCCGTGACAGACGAAGGGACGAAGAAGAAGCTGGTGTGCCGCGCGAGATTCTGGCAGCTATTTGGTGGCAGCTATCCGGAACTTGTAAATATTGTAAATACATAATTTCTGTAAGCGCGAAGGACACGAAACACGATCGAAGAACACAGGACAAGCGCTCCAACCTATCGCTCGAGCCCTCGCGGGCTCGAGCATAGGTTGGAGCGCTTGTCCTGTGTTCTTCGATCGGAACCATTTTTCAACAACCTCTTATATAAGCGCTTGTCCTGTGTTCTTCGATCATCTTTCGTGTCCTTCGCGCTTACAGAAATTATGGATCAATACCAACTAGCCCGATCTCAGTGCCTTGTAAATACACTCGCTTTTGTCTTTCTTGCGTATTCGTGATCCCCGTGACAATATATATATATTAAAGTACACTTATTGAGCGTAGAGCTGGACGCTGGTCACGAAATGTACCGGGCACATTTCGCTAGCTCGAACCTCTGCTGCACGCTCCACGATGCTGCCTCTGCGATGCAGTACTTCCCCTTCGTTACAATGGCCCAGCGGAAAAAAGGAGCCATCCTGGCGGCTTAGTCGTCTGCGGGGACCGTAGAACAATGATACGGCTTCAGTCTGTGAACATGTACAACCTCCCGCTTTTCAGACGGCGGTGTCCAAGGCCCGTAGGCACTCGGACGTGTACGGTCGATAGGGTAAATAGTGTCAATGGTGTGGGCAGGGTCGCGACAGTAACGGACAGAAAACCAGTTGTAGCTTGTGTCGCGGTATTGCAGGCGCTGGTACAAATGGAAGAAATAGGTTCAAATTAGAGTGATCAGGTGTGACGTGCAAAGCGAGTAAGTCACCAAGAGTTCGAATAAAGCGCTCTGTAGTGGTATTGGTGTGTGGATGGTTAGCGATGCATGTGCGATACACAACAGCACACTCAGGGAGCAATTTTTCAACGCCCTCTCATATAAAGGCGCAGCCACGGTCACTAAGGAGTTCTCGAAGACCTGCATGGCGCAACACAAAAGTGTGCAGTATGAAAGTGGAGACCTCGTGTGCTGTAGCACTTTGAATAGCAGCAGTCTCGGCATAGCGTGTTAAGTTGTCGACTGCAACTATTATCCACCTGTTGGCGGTAGGAGTCAATGGAAACGGCCCATACAGATCTATGCCGACCGAATCTATGGTTTGGGAAGGCCATGGCAAAGGCTGTAGTTCACCGGCTTAAATGTCAGATGGAAAATTTCAGCGCTGATATTCGCGGCAAGAGCGGACGAAGTTGCGCACGAAAATATACATGCCACACCAGTAGTAACAGTATCGAAGTCTTTCGTGCGCTTTCAAGACTATTGCGTGGCCACACTGGGGGGTCAGCTTGGGGAAAGGAATAGATTTCCGACCTCAAGGCTCGCGGGATGACGAGCAATGATTTGTCACCATCTCGTGCATACTTGTGTCGATAGAGGAGCTTGTCACGAATCGCATAGTGCGGAACTTCGCACTATGCGGAACTTTGCACTTCTGAGAAGACACGTAGTCCACAGGTGATTGTGTTTTCCACAGGAATATTGTCACAGTCAAGAGATGACAATGTGCGCTCGTATGCGGAGTCAGCAGTGGCTTTCAGGGAGAGGGAATGAGAAAGCGCAGCAGCGTCAGCATGCTTCCGTCCTGAACGATAAACCGCGCGTATGCCGTAGTCTTGGATTTTCAACGCCCAGCGAGCAAAGCGGCCAGATGGGTCTTTTAACCTCTGAAGCCAGCACATCGCATAGCGGTCAGAATGCTGTACGAGCACAGCATTCAGGCTACGCCGCTGGCGTCGGTATGGACCTCAGTGGAGCTAGAAGTCCACAATGACGAAGAATTGGTGGGGTCGTGAGAATCCGTCGCAAGGTGGTGAAAGCCTCGTCGCAGGCAAGGAACCACGATGACAGATTTTTTTCTCTGGCCGAGGAGCGGCGGGTGGTGATATAACGAACGCAAACTTTCGAAGCAATGTGCAGTAATGAAAAAATAAATCCATGAAACTGCGTAGCTCTTTGATGGTAGTAGGTTAGCGAAACGCAGTAACAGCGCGCAATTTCTAGGGAAATGGGAAAATGCCGTCCTTCGACACAGCTTGGTCTACGATCGTAAGGTGACGCATGGAAAGTCGACATTTTCCAAGGTTTAATTGCAAACCGGCGTTGGTCAAGCAACTATGAACGTGCTGCAGGCCGCGCAACTGGGCTGTGAAGCCAGGGCCGAAGGCTGTAATATTGCGCAGGAGACGTGACGGCGGCTGACAACGCCGCGCCGTGGTCGCAGCTTAGCGCGGGCGTAGCGAAGCGGTATCAGCTGCCGCGTACAGCCAGGTCAAGAGCCAGAGCGTTCTAACCTTCGCATGTCTCACACATCAGTAGCCACGCGGCTCACTTCTTTTTCTTCGCGGCCTAGTAGCCAAGACTGGCGTAGCACTACATGGGCTCCCCCCCCCTAGCGCTTCGCGCGATCCTAGGGATTATCGGAAAAGTCGAGAAAAGCCAAAACTATGTACATGGGCGGCAGGTCTAAAAATGTCCGTACTGAAGTCCCAGTCGTGAGGTTAGAAGGCATACGGTACTTGTCGTAGCTCCTGTGGGCGGCACTGGGAGCCGCGGAGTGCGCGAGAGTTGCGAGGGATGGACGTTGAAGGCAGAACCGATGGTGGCCGTCCGTATGGGCGGGTGGCGTAAGTGGCGCGCCCTCGATGTAGGCGCGGGAATCTGCGATGACCTGGCGCCGACTGGCGCGTTGTGCGGCGTCCGTGGTGCTGGCAAGGCCGCTGAATGCTCCAGCTGCCAAGAACTCGGCCACCGGGCCGACGTCTGCCCCAACCGCAGAACTTTCTTTCGCTGTCCTCACTGCAGCAAGAAACTCTCACCCGAACAAGAGGCATCCGAGCAATCTCACGAATGTGAGCATT
>JALIZH010008253.1:0-26332 GCA_030522465.1 Rhipicephalus appendiculatus | reverse complement strand
CTTGTATCGTATCGCGATACAATTTCAAAATATCTTTGCCCAGCCCTGATCCGTGCCTGGAATGGAACCGTCACCCAAGCGGGCGGCAGCGCAACCCTTCTGTTGCTACTGGCCAGGCCCGTAGCCAGAATTTTTTTCGGGGGGGGGGGGGGGGCACCTATTAGAAACCTTGAAAACCCCCTATTTTAATTATTTTTTTCGGTAAAACAGCCCCCTCAATCCAGAATTTCGGGGGGGGGTGCTGGGCCCCCCCTCTGGCTCCGGCCTGCTACAGGCAACAATGACAGTCATGCGTCAAACTATATCAATAGCCATGTGAGGATAATTCATTTACAAGCGTGAAACAGCCTTTTGGGTACCAGGCTTCCCAACCAGCGGAGCCTACCTCACCTGTTGCGGCTTGTTGAAATGGGTGCGGGTGGCGGCGGGGAGTGTTGACAGCTTTATTGCAGAGTGGCACTTTCGGCCCAGGCGACGAGTGCTTGCTCTGGTCTCTGATCGGGTGCTCTTAGGAGCTGTCCCTGTTTCCACGTCTGTTAAAGAGCTGGAAGGAGTGATTTGGCAGGTCTTAAACACTCTTACCCCCAAAGAACGTGATTTTATGAAGTCAGTGGGTGAGTCGGGCAGTTTTGACATATTGGGCTTCGTTGAGCGTAGGTAAATATGACCATTCTATATGGGCAGGCAAATTCTCACCCGTTTGGCGCGGCACCGACCGGGCCAGACGGATGCAGATTCCGAAGATGGGGACCGACCTAGCCTTATCAAAGGTCAGAAGAGACCCCAGTGAGCGCGGAACTGTTTCGGTACCTAGGCGACCTGAGCAGATATCGCCACGCTGCAGGACTGTCCTGCTCTGAAGGCGGTGTTTATTCACTATAAGACGAATTTGTACTCGTCTGCACCGGTAGAAAGACTTCTTTCTTTCGCGACTTTTGTGTTGAAGCCGAACCGACGCTGTCTGTAATACAGCCTATTTGAGAAGCTCCTGTTGCTTAAGTGCAAGTAACGCAGCAACCTTCTCAGCATAACAGATCTTATGTGCAAGATGAATGTATACTTTTTTCTCATTTTAGTGGTGTTCGTTAGTGATCGGAGAATTTGCTTCGAACTATGCTATTTCTAACATAGCTCATTTTGTTGTCACCAAGTATTTCAATTTCGGTGTCTAATGCTTGTTACTCTTGCTTTGAAATAGAGTACTCTTTATTAGGATTGGTACCTGTAATAATGTCATTATTACCTGTTAACGTAATTTGTAACGCCCCTCCCCTTCAGTAATCTGTTAATGGCGCTGAGGGTTCTGTATAAACGAAGAAAGATCAAGTTTCAATGCGCTGCAACTTCATATACAATATTATGCTGAACTATTTTAATAAATGTCGTTGCGGAGTATGAGTATCCCCGAAATTAAAAAAAAGTATTCTAGTATCTGTATTGCTGTATCTGTATTCCAGAATACTTTTTTTTTGTCTTTTTGCAAAAAGTATCTCCAAAATATACCGTTACGTCAAAGGCAAATGCATCTCATTATCTGTATTATAGCCTTCCAACGTATTTTAATATCTGTTTTGCGGAATACTTTTCTGGGTATATTTGCCCAGCCCTGGTCCGAATAAAGTTCCGGCGAGCAGTGGTTCATAGTTACCGGACTAGAGAACGTATGTGTCTAAACTAGGCGCCACGCCACTGCCTGCCCTTTGTTCAATGACGCGTGCGCTGGGGTATAAATTCTGCTGCTTAGCCTGTAATGCTGCGTGATTTCTCTGTAAGCAGCCATCCTTTCAAATCTCTCATCTTCCTCTCAGCTCGAGCAGGGCAATCCAGAGGTTCGGTCTGGGGAGTCCTCGAGCTGTCTGGTGTGCAGCATCATTGCCGGGTAAGGAGTAGTGAGCGGGTGCCCAGATTATATCTATTGTTCGCTGGTCTTTGTGTTCCGACAATATTTTTAGTTCTATTACTTATATACGCCCTCGTGCAAAGTTTCTCAGATCCCTTCTACTAGTCGCTATGATTAGTATAGTTGAGGTGAATGCTATGGCCAGTGCAATGGCTGCTTCCTCCGCCTCTTCTGCGATGCTCGTTCTTGCCGAGGGTGTAAGCACATGAGGTTGTCGCTCTTCCAAAAAATCCACGCATCTCCACGAAGTGAATGATGACGAGTAGGCGAAGTTAGGATCTAAGGTCCATAATGTCTACGTTGAAGTCGCCGACTAGTATAAAGGACGGACGGACGGCACAGGTGATCATGTATTGTGCTGTCACATACTTGATTCATGTACACGTAAAGTCGGTTTTTACACAGGTGTTTTCGGTTTTCGTTGTGCAGGCGTTCAGTTTCGGTTTCGGTTTTATGGAGCTTGACGGACAAGAAGGCTCGGCCCAAAGGATCTTCGCCCCTAAAACGTTGAATGCGATTCTGGTCTCCCGAACGATCTTGAGTCGTAGCCTAATTGCGAGGTCTTCTTTGATAAACCATCGTTGAGTGCCACCGTCTAAGATACCTCTCATGTATCTACAGAACAAATTGGTCGATTCCACGAAAGATAAAAAAACGTGGCATACTTGATGTCTCCGATTTTCCTGGTAATTTTGTATATTATGCCCGCATCATCGAATAGCGCGAAATCACAATTTGTTTTCAAATAAAAAATTTTTTGAACCAAGGAAAAATCGACAAGCGTCGCCGGGTGGCGATGGCCATTTTACGAAGAGTGCGTTTTCCTAAATTCGCGATCATGCTAACAGCCACGCAACCTCTATATCACAAATATCTTTCTGCGTGGCACAAATAGAAGTAAAGGAGAAATAGCTAATATGATTTTCTCTTATTCTGGGCAAATTATGTATTTTTAAAAAATTCTCAAAAAAACGCTGCGTTTTTCAAACTTGCTCGTTTTTTGGGGCGCAATTTCTGCTTCTGTGAACGTCATAGCTTGTTCATATTTACAGCATTGATAGGCCTTCATGTGAATAGTTATCCTCTACATTTGTATTTGTCTAGTAATTTTTGAAGTAAGAAATTTTGTAGCTCAAAGCATCAAAAAAGCAAAACTGTTGGTCAATTTAAAACTCTATAATAAAAAAACCCCATCCTCAATTTTGCTCAAAATTATTTGGATTCTGCACTAAGGTGCTGATTTGGGCCGGTTGGTACATGATCAACGAAACGAAAAAACAGCGCGAAACACGGGACAGTGAAAGAGACGGACCAAGCGCTGAACTAACAACCAAGGTTTTATTCCACACATGGGGGTATATATAGCACACGCTACATGAAAGGAGGGAGAGGAGAACAGCGACATGGAACTTTTGTTCATGAAATCTTTGTATGCATCTAGAAAAAATATAGTGAAGAGGCCATCATCAACTTGATAGATATGCAATTTCCCTGGTGAGGAGCGCTAACGAAGGGACACTCACGCACATGTCACCTTTCTTGTCAATGCAAAACGCCTCATAGATCTCACGTGCTCGTTGGTCACTGTATCGTCGAAGTATCTTGCATTGATTAAACATTGCTTGACAGCCGCAAACGGAGCTATGCGCAGCTAAGTGGCTGCCAACAGAACCCCGCATAAGGTTGCGGTGTTCCCTGAGACGGTCATTTATACAGCGGCCTGTTTGCCCAATGTAACAGCGACCGCATGAGAGGGGGATTTCATATAACGCGTTAAAACAGCATTCAACAAACCTTGGTTGTTAGTTCAGCGCTTGGTCCGTCTCTTTCACTGTCCCGTGTTTCGCGCTGTTTTTCGTTTCGTTGATTATTTGGATTGTTCTCAGAGGACTGCAGAATGATATTCTAGAAAAACATGTTGCATCATTTTCGTCAGAACAAACTTACAAATTTTCAAACATTGTGTTTTCAGAGTGTGTTCGCTACTGCCTAAATGACATCTCTTGTGACAAGAAAATACGATAACACGCTTTTATTCTTCTCTGAGGTTGCGAAATAACAATAATGAGGCATTTTCTGGGAGTAGAAAGTGTTCAGTAAGAAAACGACCACTTGAATGAAATGCATTTGAGTAGTTCGCGACTTCGCTTGTGTTCGTTATCCCTGAGTCCAAAGGCAGCCCCTCCAGTCGTGCCTTCTTTTTCTTTATTCTGCTCTGCTAGAACGGAATTGATATCCTGGATGCTAACCAATAGAGTCTCTATGCCGTGCTGTGCCAGAATCAAAAAGGTTGGTACAAAAGGCAAGGCCTCTTCAGGAAAGGAAACGAGCTTCTAGAAAGTAGTCGTTAAAAGGTTGAGTTTTGCTAGCACAACATTGTATATTTTCAAACCGTATGCGATTAACGGAGTTTAAATCGTGTCAATTACGTGAATCTCGGTGGCAGTAGTTCTGGCAACGGACGAAGCATGTTTTGTGTGAATCTCACCTGGTCTGCATAGAAAAACATACCGCGACAGGATGCCTTACACAGGAGCAGTGGCGTAACTAGACAGGACGGCGCCCATGGCAAATATATTTCCGCGCCCGTCATGACGGTAATGATAGTGATTATTATTATTTTTTTTGGTGCAAAAAATCCATCTGGCTGGCTGTTTAGGCAAGCAATGAGCAATTTGTTGATTCATTTTTCACTACAGTGGACTAAAGCCGTCTTGCACGTCCACGCATCGTACAACACACCAGAGGTTCACAAGGTTAGAAAAAATGTGAAAGAAGAAATGGACCTCACCCGTCACCTGTTGTCTCGCTTCACACGAAATATGCGAAGTTCGTAAATTGCATACAACCTCACAAAACATGACGACGAAGCAGGCATGTAAACGGTTCTTATCGTGTAGGCTACATCACCATGAAAAGTATTGTGCCAAATTATTTATTGCCTACATAAAATCAGCATATTATGAATTTTTTTATATCACTGCTAATGATGCGTTCAAAAATTCCTTCCGCCAAACCATGTTGTCGCATATATTATTGCCTTTTACGACGCCAGTGTTAAATATGATCGTGAACAATGGTTGTCAGAAAAAAAAAACGCGTTCTTCATATTTGACATGTAACATGGCACAAGCGCATTACGAAAGGAGCTGTCTCTCTCCGGTCACACATTTCCGCCGTCGGCTCCACTCTAGACCAGTGGGGTCTCAAACACGCAGCCCGCGGACCTCTTGCCAGTGAACCGCGGCCCGCCCGTTACTGTCTTCATCGCACGTTTTTTTTTTCTTTTTTTCTCCTAGTAAGTGCGGTTATGAGGTACACAGGCATCACTTGTCTAGAGCATTTTTTTTCTTGAAGGAACTCCTGCGGTCAACATGTGTTGATTCATAACCGTGAAACACAGCTTCTATATTTCAGAATTGTCGTCCAGATTTTAGTCAATTTGGAGGTAGATTTAGGTTGTTGGAATCCCGGTGCCAAATCGCCTTCAGAAATTGGCCCATATATGAGACAGGGGAAAGTTATTTCAAATGGCAATGTTAGCCATTTGAAACATTAGTCTTTTTTGTGTGTATGTTTTGTGCCCCATCCGGAGTCTATATCGACCAGATGACGCTGATACAATCTCATGTAGCCACCATAACCCATTTACATGAGACATCAAACGCAACATATTAAGCTCTACTAGCAGAAAATGAAATGTTCTTTTAGCTTACCGCCTCACTGAAGCCGACAGTGAAGTCGATGTTCGGGACCGCCTTCTCCTCCGAGGTAGTGGGTGAAACATGAGCGAACAGATCTTTTCTAGTGTAACTCTCTTGCTTGCGCGTCCGATACGCAGAGTCAATATGAATGAAGTTGAGATGGAATGAGCAGGGGCATTGAAGAATGCATGCAGTTTTGATAGGGTGTGAAAAGATAAGTTATTAGTGGAGATAAAGTGGAGACCGAATATCTCTTACTCAAGTTACTCTCGCCCCAGACTCAGTGCTGAAGCGATGTCGTCACGAATCTGATCGCTCTCGGCGAATTAGAAAGCGCCATCGCACGTCACCACGCTTGCAATTGGCCGCGGCTTTCGTGATTGCCGCAATAGATGAGGTTTCAGACTTAGAACCTCGCACAGAAGATGATCTCAGCATGAAAGCAGGATTGCATTTCAGTAAGTCTGCAATGATCCCCAGTGCTCTCGCGGCGGCAGCAGCTCTTTCTGCGTGTGAAGCCTGGCTCCAACCGACGGAAAGCGAAGCGTCGTTTTCGTCGACCGGCATGCGAGGCGTCTGATTGCCAAATACTGTTTATGTACACGCCTATTTAATTTTTCGTTTTTATTAATGGCGTTTTTGTTTTGGAGAACTGGAGCAGAGGCGCCTTGCTGTGAAGAGAGTCGCAGCAGAGCAGTGAGAGCAGGGCCATGCAGGGCCACTCAATCTGGCCCTGGAATATCGGCACGCATACGAAGAGCTGGTGGGAGGGTACAACTGAGAAGAAATGTACCATGAGATCAAAACCATCAAAGCCCCATAGTTCTCTGAGGGACAGCGGCAGAACACATGTGAAATCCGACGCAGAATCGCTGCGAGGCTCGCTCGTATAAAAGACGTCAACATCACTGGAGTCCGACTACACCTGGATGCTGTTATTGCCAACGCGCTCACCGTCAGAAGCCAGAAAACAAAACAAAACGCATGAGGAAGATATCCAGATGAATAGGTCACGGCAAATCACGGCTGGACTACGTTTGTGATCATTACGAGAAACGTGAAGGGGCGTTAGTACATGTATATATCCTTCAGTTTTTCGCAATTTGCTCGCTTGTTAAAGCTCAGTTCACAGCAATAATCGCATGAATGTGATCGTAATAGGATAATTTGCCATTGCAGTTCTACTTACTGATTGTGCACGAGGCCCACCACTGGAAACACGGGTGCTGCAGTCAACATGCTACCGACATTACGATCACGTGATGCCACCTTGCCTCACGGAACTTTGCTCTAAAGGCCGGAAGCCAATGGCCCGAGCGCGTTTTTTTCTCTGAGTTTCCCCCTTCAATCAGCCTCGTTTCACAACCAGTTCATGTCCACTGACATCTAGAAACAACAAGAGCCTTGGGAAGCGTGACCAATGTTTTCGGTGGTGCTGTGTGCCACAATTAGTGCACCGCGCATGCAAAAGAGGAGGGTGTAATTTCACATTTACGGTTTTACTTCAAGGATCACGAACATCATGACACATGGCTGATAAATCTAGCTTAGAATGAGTAATGAGCCTAAGTCCCGCGCAAGTGTCTGCAGCAAGCACTTCCGAGAAGGCTACTTTGTCCGCGGACTAGGAACGCAAATGTTAATGTGGTGAGTGACAGTGAGTTCACACGTGACACCTCCCTGTCCACGTGAAGATGCTCACACCTCGAAGTATTGTCAAAAATTACTTCGGGGTCGTCATTCCTCATAGTCAACCCCATCCTACGCACGCTGATCGGGGAAAGTACCGATACACAGAAAAAAATGAGGAGGGGTGACGCAGTTAGATGGAAGAAAGCAGTCTTTGAACGAGTTTCTGATTTGCAAATGATAAGAAAGGAACCTTGCAGGAAAGCCCATACTTTTGTTTCTTTTCATTTCGTCATTTTATCCCGACATCTGCCCATGAAAGCTCGCCGTAAGCTTGGAGGCTGACATGTCTGATGAGTTGGTAAAGAGCTTCTCGATTCGCAACCTTTCAGCAACAAGACCGTGGGAAGTGCTTTCCCTTTCCTAATTTAACTAGGGTTATATACGTGTGGAAGAACCAAGGCGGTTTGGGCCGAGCCAGAAGAAGACTAACATTTCAAGCGATAAGTTCCAGTGGCGAAGCTAGAATGAGGTTTCGGAGGTTCAACCTCCCACCGCCCCGATATTATTACCTTTGTATATGTAATATATGCGCACACATACAAACACATGTCAGATCACAAATAAAGGGAAGTCAGAACCCCAGAAAAAAAAAATTCCCCATCTCCCGCTAAAGGGAACCATGTGTGGATGCGAAGCAGCGGGGAGATAATTAGCTTGAGCGGGAGGAAAGTCGCCGCTCTCATTTCACGGCAGTGGTCCGGGCGCTCATCGCGGCGCTGCGCAGGAGAGACAATGAGGCGCGCGCGCTCCGTCATTTTCATACCGCGGAACTACCGTGGCGCCCCCCAGCGGAGTATGCAGCTGTCACACCACCTGTCGTTCCGTAGAGGATTCCTAGAGGAAAGGACGGGGGCGACCGTAGGAGAGGAGAGAGAGGGGGACGCGCATGCGCTGTGGGACGCGGGAGCCGCTCCGTAGAGTAGAGGATTCCAAGAGGAGAGAGGGGGAGAGGACGCGGGGGGCCGCTCCGTAGAGTAGACGATTCCTAGAGGAGATAAAGGGGGTGAGCGTAGGAGAGAGAGGGGGGACGGCACGCGCATACGCTGTCGTGGTGTGGGACGCGGGACGGACTAAGCCCCCTCTCCAAACCCATGCAAGCAAGATTAAGGAATGAGGGGTCAACCTGGGCGACAGACACCACCTGGCCTAGCCACTGCTAAGCAGCCTCTCTATGCTCTCGGCCATGACTCAAGGAATGGGGTCAACCTGGGCGACAGACACCACCTGCCTAGCCATTGCTAAGCAGCCTCTCTGTGTTCTTGGCCATGACTCTGATGACTGTGTTAGGGTTGACGGCCTTCATATTACTACAGTGTTCTGGTTCGCATAATGGGCGCTTACCCTACTTCATGAAAGTGGCCGGACGCGGGACGGGGGACGGGGGACGCGGGACGCGGGAGGGACAGAGCCCCGAGCATAAGATGCTTCGCATCTAAAAGTTTTTGTCCACGACCCTGGATAGGTACATTCATGGTTAAAATTGTGCTTATGTGGAAACAGGCTTACATCTACCTATTTATCTTATTACTTTTCATGGGCCTGAATATGAGCAAAGAGCCATATTTTCCTTGCTCAAGTGAACCACAAGCTCCCTGAAGATTGTTTGTCGTTTGTTGAAGGAAAGGAGCACCATTTAACTAGTCAAAGTAGTCTCTAGCCTCGCTGGTGGTACCAGCTGAGCAGAAGGCGAAGAAGGGTGTGTTGGAAGCAGTGTGTTGGCATGCCTCCACTGGTTTTGAACCTGTTGAGGGCGACCTTTCCACGGGGCGCGGGGCGCTAGCGCCCGGTTTGTGTCCTCAAGAAGTCCCCGAGCGCATGTTGAGCGGACTCGGCTCGGCGCCCCCCCTCCCCAAATGGCGCCCGGGGCACTTGTACCCCCCTTGCCCCACCCTAGTTACGCCACTGCCAGCACGCCTCCGCTCACAGCGCGGCCGAGACGATGCTGACACCTCCCCTTCTAGCCACCATACCAGCACCAGCAGACGGCATCCAGGCCTCCATTGTGGTTCCGGGGAACTTGTCCAGCGACGGGATACTTCGCGCCGACCATGCGCAAGGGCTCCTCTCGCCTAGGGACGGCGTACATGCCTCCTCGGCACCGGTCTATCTCTCGGCGCTTCAAGCACCGTCCGTGGACGGAGTCCAGGCCTCCTCGACGGCGCAACCTCACTTTATCGACACCGCGACACCACTTCATGACACAACACACGGGTTTCGTTTGCCTGGAAACTCAGTTGACGCTTCCAAAGGCATGGATCCCGTGTCCAATGGCATGGTGTCGTGTCGTGAACTGGTACTGCGGCGTCGACTAAGCGAGATTGAACCGCCGTGTCCACGACTCTGACGAAATCTGGGTTCCCAAGGGACGCCGTCCATGCGTCCTCCGCCATGCATTCTACCACCATGAGTACCGGAGTCGCTGTATCATCCGCAGATGCCAGCCTTGGCTCTTCACGTGGATCATCCGACAGCACCGCGGAGCTGCTGCATACCATCGCGCAACTCCGAGTCACGACTAACGCCTTGATAGCGTCCAGCTCCAAGCTGTCTCCTGCCGCCTTGCCAACATTGTGCGCAATCAATGCCATGTTGGCAGCGGCCGCCTCACAAAAAAACCGCCAGGCCTGCGCAGAACGCGCAGCACAGCCACAGCGAAAGCTGGGAGAGCGGCTTTAGCCTTTTTTAAACACTCTTGGGGCAACTACTACAAGCCCACTTGCATGGTACCCACTACGCCATAAATCATCATAATTTTTGTGTAGTGGGAAGCGTACTATGCCATTATTCGTCATTCTTCGGAAAAGCGCGGTGCCCGCTACACTCTTGTAACGCATATGTGCACTTTGTTGATGCTGTGGCTGACGACGATGATGAATTATGCCTCAGGCTTTTGTAATGGGTTAGAGCATTGAACGACCCACTCGTAACGCAATTCGCATTGTGTGACGCCTGGTTCTTACTTTACTGCTCTAAAACGCTTTACAACACACGTTAACGCAATTCCTTACCCGATATGAAGCTTGCGTAGGGTCAGTTTGCACCGCAGTTTCAAGCAGTGGCGTAGCTCAGTGGTAGAGTGCTGGGCTGCCACGCGGAGGACCCGGGTTTGATTCCCCAATCTGTCATAGGTGTTTTTTTTATGTATTTAGTTTTTTTTCTTATTTCGTGCGATATTGGTTACGGACACCAACGGCGGCGGCGGCGGACAACTACGGCGCAGAAACGACCCTTGTTGTGATCTCATAACAGCTTTCGCTGTAGAACTTGAGGCCAGCTCACCCGAAAACGGCCGCGCGCTTCGTCGTTCCCTCATGGAGCTCTCAGAGCAACTGGGCTGCTTGGCGCGGGCACACTCCGGATTTTCGTCCGCCGTCTCGCCATCGCCGGCTCCCTGCGAACTACCAGTGTTTCGCGGATTTCAGGACGACGCCGACAATCGGGTGGCGACCGTCAACACTCTCGGAGCTCGCGAGGCCTGGTCGGACCAGGAGAAATAGTGGGTGGCCACAGACCACCACCGCGGTGCTGCCGAGGCGTGGCACAAGTACGAAGGCGTGGAGCAACGTTCCTGGGTGGAATTGAGTGGCGGGCTTATTGCTGTTTTCGGTCAGGTTCCACATTGCCGCGATCACCGTTCCGCGTCAGACGGGACTCGCGATATGAACCAACTCGATGGACCAGCTCTGCCTGCATCACCCTGCCATCTCTCGGCGACCTAGCTCGAGAGGAGCACCACCCTTACTGTCCATCTGTGCCTGGCAGCCCCTCCACGGACAGCTTCGGCGGTGCAGCTTTGTCCTGCACTAACCAGCCTTCCAGAGATCGAGCTTCTGAGAAGCACGAAGTCGAGTTTCCATGTGTAGCCTGCAGCCCCTGCACAGAAGGCCACGCGACAGACACAAGCCACGAGCAGGGTTCCCCGCCGAGGATCTCTAATTCCTCGTCGTTACCGGAGACCACGACCAGCTTTGCATCGGTGCCAGCACTCTTGTGTACCGCGCGCCTTCCGCGAAGGTGCCGGAAGAGCAGATGGTACATGTCACTGTGCTCGCAGACCCACTGGAGCCGCTTCTGCCACTTCAAGAGCATTCGTTGGCCGAATGCTCTCACGTTCAGCGACAAGGTTCTCCGGGACCAGCGCACGAAAGCTGCACTGCCGTTAATCACAGGGCCCGTTCACATGCCATCTATCCCGAAGAAGCGTCAACTTTCTTCTGGCGTGCTGCGTCCGGCGCTTACTCCACGACACAGCCGAGGCCCGCCGCCAAATGTGTGGTGGCTAGCTGTCGACAAAAAGTTCCTGCGTGACCGAAACCGACCATAGCGGTGCAGCCAGTTTCGTCCTCCGGACACACTTCTGTTTGTCCGAACCAAATCGCCGCGTGGCCGGGGCAGGCCACCAAGATCTAGTCAGTGTCGACCACCAGAGGCGTCATCGGCAAAGCTCCGAGCCAAGCTCCAGCGTTGTATCGACCGTCCACAGCGCCACAGCCAGCATCAGCCACCAGAGACATTCTCGGTGGCTCGCTTATTCGCAGTCATGGCCGAGTGTGATGACGATGAGCGGTAGCGTAGCTTGGCCACTCTTGCTCGACTAGCACGAGCAAGAGGAGAAAGAAGTCAGAGATAAAGAACAGCCGGCCCGCAGCAAGGGTGTTGTCTCTGTGTCTCTCTTATCCCTTACAATATATATATATATATATATATATATATATATATATATATATATATATATATATATATATATATATATATATATATAACACATTTTTTAAGGTAATAAATGCGTTCGATAGAATTCGTCAAGCAAAACTGCTTGAGAAGCCAGAGCCCTGTGGTATTGTTTAATGCGCTCATTCAGAGCTATTTCCACGCACTAAAACAGCCAGTACAATCTTAAGCAGGTCCTGATTAAATGCTGGCTATATCCAGGAAACCAGACGAAAAATGTTCGCTTTCCTGGCTATATGTGGCATACCAACATGTTCTGTTTTAGGTCCCGTTCTATTTTCATCATAAACAGTTTACCAGGCGTAGTTTAGTTGACTTCAGTTTTAATGAATTCGTTAGTTTACTTAGGTGACTCACACTCATCATTACAAGACATTTAATCTAGCCAACTCGTATTAACAATTCAACGGCTCACACCAAACGGGCTAGTCATGAAGAGCGATAAAACTAAACACATCGTATCTCGCCTTTAATATTACTCCAGCAAACTGAATTATGGACTGGGTTGACACATTTAAATATGTTAGAGGTGTTTTTGACAACCGCTTTCATTGGCAAGAAAAAAATTAACGCTGTTTGTAGAAAACTGCCTTCAGGTTGCTGGGTTCTGTTCTATTCCCGGCAATATTTTCCTCTTTCTTTGCTTCATTGTATTTATTAACGCGACAGCGTTAAAGAGCTCGTTTCGCAGAAATTCCGGCGTCGGCCTCGTTGGTTGTGAGCGAAAAATCATCATCTTGTGCATGACCGAAAAATCAAAAAAGATGCAAATAAAATAAATAATAAAATTTCGGGGTCCGAGTGAGAATCGAACCCAGGTCGTTTGCGCGGCAAGCAAGTGTTCTACCACACAGCCACCCGTCTGCTTGGAAATACCGTAAAAATAACTTCCTCTGCTTGGAAATGCACGCGTCCTGTATACAGGCTTCATAATACCACATGTAAAAATTGGGGGGACCCTTAAGCTTCGCCTTTAAGAGTTGAACGCGATAGCGATATCCCGTCCCTACTGCGTACTTCAATCACTTAGTGCATACTACGTAATGGGTAGTATGGTTTAAACCAGGAGAAATTATGCGCGGCAAATGTGGCAAATGTTTTCGAACTTGCTATGCACCCACTACGTGGTGTTAAGGGAATACGCGCAGTAAGGTGTGTGCCGTTTGTAATGGGTGGCTGGCTTTAAACTATGGAATCGTTATGATAGTCACATATTCTGACGCCCGATGGCAATGTACGCTTGTACCACGCAATATTCCTGAGATATTACATGTTATATTGCGACGCCTATATAAAGGACGCTTGCGTTTGCGAAGCATGCAAGTTATTTTCACTGCATTTCCAAGCAGAGGAAGTTATTTTCACAGTATTTCCATGCAGAGGCATGGCTGTGTGGTAGAACACCTGCTTGCGACGCAGACGACCCGGGTTCGTTCCTCACTCGGACCCGAAAATTTTTATTATTTATTTTATTTGCATCTTACTCGATTTTTCGGTCACGGACAAGATGATGATTTTTCGGTCACGGACAAGATGATGATTTTTCGCTCACAACCAACGACACCGACACCGACACCGACGCCGACGCCGGAATTTCTGCGAAACGAGCTCTTTAACGCTATCGCGTTAATATCGCAGTAATATTGCGTGGTACAAGCGTACATTGCCACCGGGCGTCAGAACATGTAATTATCATAACGACTTCGGGGTTTAAAGCCGGCCACCCATTACAAAAGGCACAGATGTTACTGCGCGTATTCCCTTAAGACCACGTAGTGGGTGCATAGCAAGTTCGAAAACATTTAACGCGCATAATTGCTCATGGTTTAAAGCACGCTACCTATTACACAGAATGCCGCGATATGCGAAAGCTTCACTGACGCAAGCCACTTTCAACTTTATCGATTACATTGTAGTAATCCACAATTTAATATTCTCGAGTAACATCATACAATAAAAAAGTATGCACTGAGTGGTTGAAGTACGGGGACAGGATATCGCTATCGCGCTCAACTTTTAAAGGCGAAGATTAAGGGTCCCCCCAATTTTGTTCTCCATTTCATAACGACCTTGGTTATTGCTGTGAAGTATATGATCTAGCGTACGAAACTTAACACATGTACCAGAGTTAAACATGCTATCAGAGTAATACTCTACTCCCTTCATTTCTTTTACGGCTTTAAAGGGACCGACAACCAATTTTCATGGTACCTATTTTCTTTAGCGCAACGGAAAGCTCACTGGTCAGTAAGAGTACTGACAGTTGGGCGACTAGGTAGTGATGAATGACTATTTTTGCCCAACGTAAACACGGACAAGAAGAAATAGACAGCACGGGAGCACCGGTCAGTGTCTAATCATTAAATGATAAACTGGAAAACGCCGCGAGACATTTGCAATCGGAATTTTTCCATCTGTGGCGAATGTGAAGTCTTATACACACCTGAAAACCCATGCTGAGGTTCGTGTTCGATCGTGGTGATTTACTGCGCGTGCGTGCGTACACTGGCGCCCTCGAGGGCAACGCCGCTTCCGACCGCGCATTCCTTCTACCTCGTAAACAGCGCGGAACTGAGCGGAGCTGGACAATAATATACTTACTCGGACAACGTGACTACGTACGGCAAAGGGATCGACTCTATAATTCAGCTTCAAGGCTCTCCCGCTAGGCTGCGCGACAAACCGGTTTTGTTTTACTTAAACACGACTTAAAAATATAAATCCTACTCAACGCGAAAAGGCTGCTGAAATCTGTGTCTATATTTTACGGTCTTCGCATTTTTACCAAATTCTAATCACACGTTCTGGACAGTTGTCAGTCCCTTTAAGAAATTATATCCTACCGAACGCGATATTCCTACGTGCAAAAAAGAACAGGCAGGCAAGTAAGCTTAAAGCAAGTCGCGCGTTCGAAGGAAATAAAAAACAACAACGAAGAAGTGATGAAGGTCATGGCGTGCGCGTGATGTAACTTCTTTCCCCCGTGTCGTTCCTCCCTGCTTAGCTGCCAGCGCGCTCGTCGGGACGAGAGGTGAGAGAAATCAATTACACCGTGTGCCAAATGTCCGTTCGTGCTTGACGTTTCTAAAAAATATTGCGGTGGTCGATTCGTGAGGCAATGAACTCCTTTAATGAAACCATTCGATGTTTCTTAGGAAAAGTGTCGCTGGGCAACTTTAATTTTATTTTAATTTTAGTGAGTCTGAGTCCAAGTGAGTCCGGTTGAGGAATATTTTGGCGAGTATGAGTCCGAGTGAGCTCAAACCGCGAAATGTATTCCTTGAGTGAGCCTGTGTGGGTTCCACATTTTTCGCCGACCTGTTTTTACTTACTCAACTTCAGCAAAAACCATCATCGTTATGTTGGCTCACGTTTATACATGTTGGTTCACATACGTTTGAACGTACTAGCGTTCATACGCCAGCTCGATACTTATTGATCTGGGGCGTGAGTTACGGAGGTGGGGGGGGGGGGGGTGATGAGGGAGCCTTCCCACTCCCCGTAAATTCTCTCCCGGGAAGTTCTGGATAAAAATATATATATTGCGAGTCACATTTTCAAAAAAATTACACCATCTCCCGCTAAAGGGAACCATGTGTAGATGTGAAGCAGCGGGCGCTAACGCTTACACTGGCGGCGGCGTTGACGCTGGCGCTCATCGCAGCGTTGCGCAGGAGAGAAAACTGGGGAGGCGCAAAGCAGGCAGTGATGGAGCAGTTTTTCCCACTAGAACATGCCAATCGCTGCTAATGGGCAATGAGAGACAGAAGACTCCGACTGGACACAGAGATCCGCAGTCCGCTTTTAGATAACGCGCACGCTGCGAATTTTTATTGTTCAACAACGCACAGGAGAAATCTCCCACCGGCACCACCTTGGAGGTCAAGATCCACTGCCATATATACGGGGTGGCCAGTGAACGGTTGTGCAGCGGGAGCAGTCGGCTTTTTCAACCAAGAAACTCGCTAGCAGACGCTGCCTGCGTCGGCGTCGCGAGGCGAGAGAGGGAGGAGCGTAGGAGAGGAGAGAGAGGGGGGTGACACGCATGCGCAGTGGGAGTGTGAACGCCGTGGGCAGGGATGCGTAGAGGAGAGAGGGGGGAGCGTAGGAGAGGAGAGAGAGGGGGAACGCGCATGCGCATGGGGAGTCAGACGCCGCGGGCAGGGATGGAGAGAGGGGGAGTGTAAGAGGGGAGAGAGGAAGGGAGGCACATGCGCAGTGTGGGTGTGGTTGCCGCGGGGAGGGATGCCTAGAGCAGAGAGAGGGGGGAGAGGAGGTTTTTTATTTTTATTTTTTTTAACTGTTTGCGCATGCGCAGTAAGGGTGGGCACGCGGCACACCACCACCACCACCACCACCGGATTAAGCTTCGCCATAAGATGCTTCACATCTAAAAGCCGGCAGATCCCACGCACTGTGGGAATCGATGTAATGCGAAGCAGCCAGCAAGGAGCAAATCATGCGGTACATAATATGCATGTCATTATTTACATGTTAGCACCTGCCATTTGTGTTCGTCATACAGTCACGTCGCGCAATACAAATTTTGGTGTATATCAAACTAGCGAACTGGACGCAAACACACCATGAGCGTGGCATGTCAATGGCATTGTAGATGACATGCACGCCAAGATGTTCATGTTACCACTTACCACTTATTTTGCCTTAATTTTTTACCTCAAATCGCAGCGAGACGCGTTTCGCATGCGTTCATATTATCGTGCTTTGCGCATCGTGCAGACGCCATCCGCGTTCCAGCGTTTAAATTGACGGACACTTTGTCAATTCCAAAGTGTGTTCCTCGAACGCCTGTGCCCGCTAAGACGGGGTCGATCAGAATGGAACATGATCCGCGCGTCTCCCTCCTTGCATGATTAGAGACGCTCGGCACAGCGACGCTACGCAAATAAAGCGCAAGCGCTGTAGAGTCCAACGCGATTGGCGTCCGTTTGCGCGTCCCGGCGGCTACCTGGCACCGTGCCAGGGCACGGCTGCAGGGACGGACCGACGGACAGCCGAACGGACGCACGGACGTGAGCATGAGACATTAAAGGCTTTCGCCTTAAAAATTTGGTGTATATCAAGCTAGCGAAACGCCCACGAGAGTGTCATGAGCGTGGCATGCAAGTCATGTTGCACATGACATATCATGATTTCGATATTACCACTTGTCATTTATTCTCGTCATACAGTCACGTCATTGAATACCAAATTTGATGTATATCAAACTAGCGAAACGGCTGCGAGCGTGCCATGAGCGTGGCATGCAAGTCATGTTGTACATGACACGCAGGTCATGATTTTCCTATTACCACTTGTTATTTATGTTGGTCATGCAGAAATGTCTCATCGTACCAACTGTTGGATATATGAAGTTAAGAAAACGACCTCAGGAGCACTATGGCCATGGCGTGTAAATCATACTTTTCATGAGAAGTTATTCATGTATTTCATGATATGAGCAGTCATTCATGCTTGCCATACAGTCATGTTATGCCATACCAAATTTGGTATAAATCCCATTAACGATACGGCCAGGAGAGCACAAAGTCGTAGGCGGCTAGATAGATAGATAGATAGATAGATAGATAGATAGATAGATAGATAGATACGCTCAAAGTCGCCGAAGTTCGCCAAGAAATGCTTCGCATTTAAAAAAACATGGTTGATCCCTCCGTCATAGGAATCGGTATAACACGAAAGTAAAACGTGCCCGGACAGAGGTAATTGAACGTTTACTGTACATTGAAACAAGAGAGTTTGCACAACGTATACCGTCGAAGCACCCATGTTGAGGCTTGGTGGTACATCTCCATCCCGCGACTAACGTCCATGATCAACGATTGAACAAACAATTCTGGTAGCTGTAGATGTTAACGGCCAGAGCGTAATCAGAGCAAGAGGCGTGAAGCCAGAAGAGCGTCACTATTAGGGCGCAGAACTTGGGCTAAGGTCGCCATCCCGCGGTACGTTAAAGTGTGATTGAACCTACGCCACGGTCGGACTAGAGAGAAACGCTGAGTGCGTCGTGTCGCCTTAGTAGCCCGGCCGCGACTTTTCTCGGGGCGAGCGTAAGCGAGGAACGCGGTATTACAGCCACTGGAGGGAGGCGCTCGTCGCATTTTTGGTTTGGATGGACGCAATGAGCGAGGCCGACGCTTGGGCTAAGGTCACGACCTCGCGTTGCGTTATGGCGTTGTCAAATTGCACTTCTACTGGAAACACGCCGGCTGAGACGGACGCGTATCGCGGAAGCCACATTAATGATTAATTACGTTACTTTACTGCTCTAAGAGGGCGACACCACCCCGCTGACGAGGAGCACTGTGATGAAAGTGGTAGATATAAAAGGCGCGTTCGTAAAGCAGTCAGAGTCTGTGGCCGTGGCGCAATGGATAGCGTGCTCGGCTTCTGCTGTTGCGGACCGAGAGGTCATACGTTCGACGCCCGTTGACGGAACTTTTTTCTTTGACATCTGATCGCGTACATCTTTTCAACGTCATTTCCGTGACGGAAATACGTCATTGAAGTCTTGGTGGGCCCCGGCATAAAACACTTTCGTGTTAAAAATATCCTTTCTGAATCGCAACTACTGATGTCTAGTATATGAAGGTACGTGATCAAGTGGCGCCAAGTAGAGCGCCGATTGCGCGAGATATTGGTGTTAAGAGCATTGATACTACGAGCGAAAAAGCTATACGGTAACGAACTCATGAGTCGACTTACTAAGACTCACTCAGACTCAGATAAAGCCGTGAGTCTGAGTGAGTTCAAGTAAGTAATATTTTGGCGAGTTTGAGTCCGACTGCGTCCGGGTGAGAAAACATTTAGTGAGTCAGAGTCCGAGTGAGTCCGGTTGAGGAACATTTCGATGAGTCTGAGCCCGAGTTAGCCCCTAAGGCAAAATATATTTCATGAGCAAGTGTAAGTGAGTTGAACATTTTTCGCCGACGTGATGACGCCACCATATGATGTCATTATGACGTCACAGAGCGCCATTATTTGTGAAGTAACGCCACATGCTGATGTCTTCTCATGACGCCGTAATTTGGTCAAAGGCGGTCCCGATCATGGAGGCAGTGCAAAATCAGGTAAGGTGCCTCTGATCCTGGAGGCAGTGCAAAACCACATTAGGTGCAGAAAGTTCTGGGATGGTGGCGGGGCAGGATCAGTACGTCGACTGAAAAGAAAATGAAGAAGGCTTTCACCTTTGAGTCGTCTTAGGTGAATGCATAAGAGACCCTGCGATATTGTTACATGTTTTCTCTCTTACCACCCTCCCTATGGCTGCTAGATATGTATTTTGGTTTGTTAAAGGGTAATTTAGTGATGCAATCGAAACTCTATCCAGTGAACCCATGACGGTGCTCGAACTGTTTCCCTAAATCGGGGAGTGCGCAATATCGCGAAAGCAATTCCTTGGTCCTTCGAAATAAAAAAATTCTAACGTGGCGACATCCAAAAGGGGACGCCTGACCTCGGCGTGTGTAGCATCCGCGAGAATGGCAATAGGGCTCTCATCAGGGTTGCCGTTGGGTGGACATGAAAAGGCGCCAGAACTCACGCCAAAAGTAGCCAAAGTAGCCATGTCATTTGATATTATCGCCGAATTTCTAGCCAAATAGAACAGAAGCGGTATTATCAACAGAGTCTTTACTATTGATGAATAAATAAAACCATTTTGGATAAGTAAAACCAGAAGTTTAAAAAAGAGCCAGGGCGCCAACTGGAAAGTTTCGTCGCCAACGGGGTTCAAAAAGTAGCCAATTTGGCGCAAAGTAGCCACCAACGGCAACCCTGGCTCTCATTCATGAATCTCCCCACATCACCTGCACGTGGAAGGGCATTTCAGGACGATGTAGGCCAGGTAAACGGTCGCGTGAAGCTATGACGGAGCTAGAGGCAAAAACGGGGGAGAACACATGCAGGGATTGTTCGAAGATGCCGAGGAACAATGTTGTTGCCAGGAGACAATCAGTGCTGTCGCATCAATCGTAAAATAATCAAATCAACGACTATGATGTTCCTGTGCGAGCATTTCCATGGGCACTAAACCCCCCGCCGCCTCTAGCGCCATCTGTTACGTGAAATGTCAGGGCATAGAATGGGATTCGAACCCGAACCGTCTGCGTGGCAGCCGACTATTCTACCATAGAGCCACGCCAGTGCCCAAAACTTCTTCGCAAAAAGACCCTATACAGGCGTTCTGCCGGACAAGGAATCGCGTTAACATATATAATGTAGTGTGGTAGAAAAGAAAAAAAAACCGCCAGGCCTGCGCGGAACGCGCAGCATAGTCACAGCGAAAGCTGGAAGAGCGGCCTTTCTATAGCCTTTTTTAGAATAGTAGAGTAGAGTAGATGCTTTAATCTGTGGCACACACCCACGCTTTTAAACACTCTTGGGGCAACTGCTACAAGCACACTTGTCCGGCAGAACGCCTGCATGGTACCTACCCACTACGCCATAAATCATTGTAATTTTTGTGTAGTGGGGAAGCGTCCATTATGCCATTATTCGTCATTTTTCGGAAAAGTACAGTACCCGCTGTACACTTGTAACGCATTATCTGCACTTTGTTGATATTGTGGCTGACGACGATGAAGAATTATGCCTAAGGCTTTAGTAATGGTTTGGAGCATTGAACGACCCACTCGTTACGCAATTCGCATTGTGTGACGCCTGGTTGTTACTTTGCGGTTCTAAAAAATTGGGGGGACCCTTAAGCTTCGCCTTTAAGAGTTGAACGCGATAGCGATATATTGTCCCGAGTGCATACTTGCTATCTACCCACTACGTGGTGTTAAGGGAATACGCGCAGTAAGGTGTGTGCGTTTTGTAACCGGTGGCCGGCTTTAAACTACGAAGTCATTATGATAGTCACATGTTCTGACGCCCGATGGCAATGTACGCTTGCACCACGCAATATTACCGGGATATTACATGTTATATTGCGACGCCTATATGAATGACGCTTGCGTTTGCGAAGCATGAGTTATTTTCACTTCATTTCCAAGCAGAGGTGTGGCTGTGTGGTAGAACACCTGCTTGCCACGCAGGCGGCCTAGGGTTCGATCCTCACTCGGGCCCGGAAATTTTCTTAAGGCGAAAGCCTTTAATGTCTCATGCTCACGTCCGTCCGTGCGTCCGTGCCCGTCCGTCCTTCCCTCCGTCCGAGTAGGGATGGTCGATTAAAATTTTTAATCGATTAATCCTTCATCGATTTAACCTTTAATCGATTAATTGATTTCGATGTGATGTTTTAATCGATTAATCGACATTTTTGATGGGCGTTTTAGAAAGGGTATCTCATTGTTTGAGAAGCATTGTTCGTGTCTGATATCGACCGAAGTCTATCAGACGCCCTAGAGATCATATGTGCACATGTTAAGGCCGGTAGCGCAAAGAAACAAGGACACAAGTGAGGAATGAATACACGGGACACTCCACGGGACATTCCTCGCTTGTGTCCTTGTTTCTTTGCGCTACCCGCCTTAACATGAATTCCCACAAACTAGCCCAGTTGATGTTCTCGTGAACATGTGCACATTCCCGCCTTCGTGAAAATTCGTACCTTCGCGCAGTGGACACAGGAGAACCGCAGTCTCTAAGTGATGTCACGGATTGAAGGATCTGTGGCCATCGTCCATGGACGATTCGGCAGGAGGTCGTATTTCCTCGAAGTCCGCCTACTCAAGCGCGCCGAAATCGGAGGATTTTTCGGCGACCACACCGGTCGAAAAGACGCCCCGGAAACATGCAGCGTGGCCGAGGGTTAGGAAATCCCGCGAAAGGCAAAGCAGAGATGAGGAAGAAGAGGAAGTAAATAAGACAATAAGACGCTCGCACTTTGGGATGGCATCTTTTCTCCGCTTGTCCGTTAGATATTGCGGAAGCCCTCAATAATAATGTAATTGCGGACTGACGTGACTTCTAGGTCACCCATGCAAGAGAGAGAGAGATGGGATGCGGAAAGGCAGGGAGGTTAACCGGAAAACAAATATCTGGTTGGCTACCCTGCACTGGGGAAGGGGTAAGGGGAGACAGAAAAGTAAACCCATGCAAGATTGCACAGCAACATACTGGCCTCAAACAGACCATCGGTATAGACATCTGCGGGAAGTAGACCGACATGAGTTTTTGCCTCCCGAACGGCAGTTGCGCAAGTGTACTTCACATATTTCACCTCGTCGTTGCCTTAACTCGGCGCTACGCGCACATCTTCAATCGTGTGTAGAGCCGGAACTGTAATAATAATAATAATAATAATAATAATAATAATAATAATAATAATAATAATAATAATAATAATAATAATAATAATAATAATAATAATATTATTATTATTATTATTATTATTATTATTATTAATAAAAGTAATAATAATGATAATAATAATAATAATAATAATAATCTGGTGTTTTCCATCCCAAAATCACGATATGGTTATGAGAAACTCCGTAGTGGTGCGCTCCGGAAACTTCGACCGCCTGGGGTTCTTTAACGTGCACGGTCCTCATGCATTTTCAATTCCATCGAAAAAATCCCGCCATATCCACGAAGTGGATGATGATGAGTGGGCGAAGCTCGATCGTTTTCATCCATGGCAGAAAGAGAATGTGTGGTCTGGAACGCGCTTATACTTCATGGTCATCAGCGTCATCGTCATCGTTATCACGTGTAGTGGGTACATTCCACTATACTGGATCGCGCTTATACTTCATCTAGACCTGTGCGCCGGTCCCATAATCACCGGCGGTGGCGCGCCGGTGTTTCCACCTCCGGCGGCGGCGTCATCGGCGCGGGGTTCATGGGATCGGCGGCGGCGCGGCACGGGAGGAGGGGGGGGGGGTAGGTTCAATATTCAAGAGTTGGTGGGGATAAAGGGTTTTCCCTTGAATTTTGAAAAAAAGAAAATCTCTTTCCTGAAAGGGCAACGCAGTTAATGTAATAGCAATATGTCTTAATTTTATAACGAACTAAGGCTGCAGATAACTCTTTTTCATCCGATCTCGCAAAACTGCAAATGCTGGTGTATGGGAATACGGCCGCTTCTGGGAAAAAAAAAAAAAGGTTTTTGTGCAGTTTGTCGTATCAGTGGTCACATAACGAAGCGGTGAGATAGAGCGTAGAAGGGTATACGAGCCGTTCGCTGATGCCTGCCGAGATAGCGCGCGCGCCTGCGCTCGCGACCGCGCCCTTGAAGTCAAAGTTCACAGTTGCGGCTCGAGCCACGCAGCCCCCTGCACCCCGGCGTCGCATCACACTCCTTCGTCCAGCAAAAGACAGACAGGGGCTTCCTTTCTGGTTGGGGAGCAATCGACGGCAGGCCTCGCACGCGGAGTGATGTTATCGCACTCTCTCTCCGTGCGATGGAGATGGACAGCTTGTTTCATCTATGCTTCAGCCATGTTCCTCGCTAGCACTCGCCCACTTTTACTGGCGAGTACAGCATACGATGCGCGTACAAAATTTATCGATTTGGACTTTATGCGGAACATGAAGGCGAAAATGAAAACCTGTACAGAAAGTCCATATAATTGTTATAGCAATAAAAAATATGCAAGAACCGTGGAAGCGGGCTGGCCTTTTTCATAGTATTCGCTGTAAAGCGTTCGTCCGTTGGAAGAATCAAATAATCCGGTGCCTCTTCCATCGGTTTTATTCTCCTCGACACTTACTTCATCATAAAATACGTGTACAATGTGAGCGTTCAGCGTTAAGACTATCAGAATTTCGAGCTTGTCGGCTACATTCTGTATTTTCCGCTTGCGCAATCGGAAACTCACCAAATGGAGCGAAATCATTCGGGCACGATAATTATGCGAGGTTAGGAACAACGGGTGGGTGAATGCATGGCAAAGCAGGGTAGGGAGAGAATTCACAACTGATATTTCTCGTATATGGGCCAATCAAGAGTATGTGCCCTAATCATGTCACGTGATACACCGTTCTGGCGTCACGAAGAGCGCCAAAAAAAAAGAAAAACACGAGAAACGCCGAGGGAGAATGACACGCTCGATGTTGTATCTTCAGAGGCTGTTTTGGGGCTCTTAAAAAGACAGGGCGCGCAAACACGGACACAAGAGAGTAGTCAGGACACCGCTAACTGAAAAAATCTTACAGCGGCGAAAAAAGAAGGTAGACAAAACAAAATTAACACAGCTTCGCACTATGTCTTCATCTTTGCACCGCGCACACACACGAACACAGAAAGAATAAGGAAGAACGGACGACACAGCGCTCGTGTCGTCGGTTTTTCCTTATTCTTTCTGTGTTCGTGTGTGTGTCCGCTGTGCTAAGATGAAGATTTACCAACTTGCCCAAATGGCCACCTTATTCGCACTACAGCAGTGTCAAACCTGAAGGAATTGCGGAGCTGGGTAGTCTTTGTTTTTGTTTTGTTTTAACCTTCAAAGAATGGCACATGCCCACTCTGGGGGATTGGCCAGGATTTGGTAGTTTTAAATTTAGTGTATAATTTGAACTATGTTGAATGATAAAGAACAAATGAATAAATAAAAGAGAATACTGTGTAATATATGAAATAAATGCTGTTTTAACTGTGCGATTGTGCTAGTAGACCAGAGAGCCGAATTAACCTGATCAGAACAAGCTCGAATATATTTGTTGGATTCTAACGCATTTTATTTTTATATATGTATTCTACTGATCGAGTATTTGTAGTGGTCAAGATTATAATGGAGTACGTTTAGAGGCTTGAATGTAATTGCAAACCGCATCAAAAACATCCCTTTGGCAATGTCCCAAACCTGAGGCACCGAAACTTAATATAATTTCTGCCGTTAAATTTAGGCCTATCTTTGAAAGCGCTGTAACAAAAGAAGTCTTCTTCTAATATATGCATATCTGCGACATGTCAAAAAAATAATGTTCAATATTTTCTATTTCCCCGCAAAATTGGCAGAGGGGCGATACCGTCAGACCAGCCCTATGTAAATAAAAGTTCAAAGGGGGAACACGGCGTCGAAATCTGGTGATCGTAACTTCTGCCTGCCGAGACTGAGTCCACTGAGACTTCCAGGGGAAATTTTTAGATGCTGGTATTCTGTCCACGTTGTTATTGCTTCCATCCTATCAGTGCAAATGGCTAGTTTTCTATATCTGATTGCTGTTAAATGTCCTATTTCTGGAAGCACCTTGATTATTGGGCCGTCTAGTGATGCTCGCGCTAAGGAATCGGCCATTTCATTTAATTTTAACCCACAGTGGCCTGGTACCCACAATAATCTTAGACGCTTCAGCTGAGGTGGAACTAAGGTGCGTAACGTCTTTACGGCTTGTGAGTTTTGTGAAGCTGTTAGAGCTGTGCATACCGAAAGGGAATCAGTCATTATGACTGCACTATTCGCGTCCGTCGGGAGTTTTCGCAGCGCCATGATGATAGCTAACAGCTCAGCTTCGAAAACAGGAGTGAAATCTGGCAGCCTCAGGGCGAATGACCAGCCGAGCGAATCTGAGACAATTCCTACTCCTGCCCTTTCATCGTTCACGGACGCATCTGTGGCTATTATGTTTTGTGTTTGAGCATGTACAATGTAATCTTCTAACCTGGCCTTTAAAGATTTGTGGGACTGAAATTTAGATTTCGGAGGGAAAATCTCATCATATTCTATCATAAAATTCCGATTTGAGCTATTAGGTTGCAAATACCTCTCTTATGTTCACATTGATAGTTTTCCAGTTTCTTTTGTACAAAAATTATCTGTGGTGTGTGAAATCTTGGCCAATGGGCGAGAAAGAAGGAATCTGGGTCACTGATGAAGACATATACAGATCTTCGTACCGGTAAGCTGTAAAATTTTAGAAATGTTTGTACCGTTAATATGCGGAAACGACACAGCAATGTTGGCAGGCGTGCTTCCTGGTAAATAACATTATTAGCTGCAAACCTAGGGAGCCCCAGACACAAGCGGAGTGCTTCTCGCTCTAAGAGAACCAGTGGCTTAGTTTTATAAGCAGCTGCACCGAAAATAGGATGCATCCGAATTCTAATATTGGGCGCATATACATCTTATATAACATTATCATGGTGTCCCTACGTACACCATATTTTCGATACTTATTCTGCGCAATAATCCTAAAGCCCGTTGTCCCTTAGCTGCAATGTATTCTATGTGTGGGCTCCAGTTAAGTTTTTCATTATAGATGATACCCAAATATTTGAGAGAGTCTACTTGCGGAATGGGCTCCTGTTTGTGTGCAATCGAGACTGAAATTGAACCTGCTAGTGGAAACGCCAAAAGTGCGCTCTTGCTTACGTTCAGTGACATCGAAATCGACT
>JALIZH010008250.1:0-80891 GCA_030522465.1 Rhipicephalus appendiculatus | reverse complement strand
CGATCTCTGAACCTTGCTGATCATTTTAAAAGGAGCAAGACTCATTCTGTACGTCCCCTGGTGACAGTGATGGCCTAGCGCAAGCATGTAGGTGCGAAGTAGTAACACAGTAAACAATGCAGCATATGGGGCGTCTGCACGGTAGGAAACAAGCTCACGTGAATCTGAGGTGTCGATTTAACATGACATTGGTGTAGCCAGTGAAGGGGGTTGGGGTTTCAAACTCCCACCCCCTTCCTCGAAATTTTTACACTCTATGCGGAGAAACTCAACGAACACCGATGTGCATTTACATGTGGCTGTAACTTCTTCTTCTCAGTTATTGGAGCGTCTCACTCAAGTTCAATGTCTGTAAGATATCGACTCAATAAATTTCTTTGGCTAGGCTATTTTACTCCCTACACCAGCCCACCTCTTGCATACCTTGAAGGGATCCCACTAAGATATGTTTATTATTGCCGTAAGTGGTGAAATTTAATTCTGAAGATAGTGCTTTTTCAAAAAGTCCTTTTTGAAATACAGTGGCTTTTCCTTCCTACACTTTATAAGAATGCCATGTGTGAATTAAGGAATTGAAATGTGGCTGCACTCTATTTTTGTACAATATGATTTTTTTTTATATCCACGCTGTCACCATGCAACAGGATAGAAAGCTGGGCTAGTTGGTACATATGCATCCTTGAAGCAGCGCTAAAAGACAGAGACTAAGAAAGGGCGAACACAGTGCTCGTCTTGTGTGTTCGCCCTTTCTTAGTCTCTGTCTTTTAGCGCTGCTTCAAGGATGCTGTCACCATGGTTGCAAACGTACCAGTCTTAGGAATTTGAGGACACACAAAACGAAGGCATTGGTCAAGCTTTCATGAATAAGCAAGTCAATGCTTCAGTCCACAAGCTCGCTAAAGTTCCGCAATCCACTCTGACTGGGTCCTCTACGTTGCTCAGCCGTACCCGTTACAAGACCGAAGCGGGAGCGTAATCTAGCAGCACTTGTCCACCGGCCATAACTCGTTATTTTGTTTGCCAATAGATGATGCCAAAAGTGGACGTGCTTCCTATCGGTTGATGGTGCTGTAGGAAACCACCACACAGCGCAGGCCAGGCATTCACAAGTTCCCTTTCATAAAGGACGACAGTGTACACGTGTTTTGTTTCACGACCACGTGAGTGTCTCTGTATGTCCCGAGAGTGGTGACATCTTTCAGGCCCCACAGCTCCTATACCTTCACGTTCTTGACAAGGCCTTGAAACAGCACAACCAGCTAGGATATGCACTGTCAAGTGTGAATATCCCAGCTTTTTCACCCCAACTTCTGTGTCTGCATTGGTGGTTTCTCTTCCTTGTCATTGGCAGCTATCATAAGCCTTAACTGGAACATAGAGGCACTCATATGCCTTCAGGTCCTTGATGACATCCAGTCGCAGTGCAATCAGTCATGTTGGGTGCTAGCTCACATGCTTCATGCGTTCGTGCTTCCTGGCGTTGCTGAGCCGGGTGAAGCTCTGGTTGCACTGGCTGCACTGAAAGGGCCGCTCGCCCGTATGCCTCTGTAGGTGACACTCGAGTTCCTTCCTGTCGAGAAACATTTTTTGACATGTTGGACAGGCATGCATTATGATGTCCTTCGAGTGTGACTTCTCGTGGTGCTTGAGGTTCTTGAAAAACGTGAAGTGTCCACCACGCTCATTGCACTTGAAATTCTTTTCCTCCGTGTGTACAACGTGTTTGTGCCTCTCAAAGTCTTCATTGCTGCTGAAGCGCCGGCTGCACAATTTGCAAACCACATACTTCACCACATGATGAATCTGTTCGTGCACTGCGTGACGAGACCTGCGTGCAAGGGTGGAGAGACGTGAAAGAACTTGTTAGTGCATCAGTTTGCAACAAATGCGCAGCTTCAACTGACTTAAAGCCGTAAAGGCTGATTTTTAAACAGCGGAGCTGGCTGCATGAGCGCACCTTTCCTCCACTTTCGCCATCGCTCGCGTGCCCTTCCTCCTCTCTCACCAACAACACCTGGGCTCAAGCGTGTGTTATCATTAGTAGACTCCTTTTACCGGCACAACCGACTGCATTGCTGCTCTCTCTCCTCTCCACATCGCCTGCTCCACTCCTGCCATAGCTTTGCCCTTGCTCTCCTCTTCTCCACTAAGGTCAACTTTCTCCACGTCGCTACCCTTTATCTCACTACGCTATCAACTCACTACGCTAGGCTTCCCTCTGAAACACTTAGCTTTACCCAAGTTTTGTCGTGAGGAGCTCATCGCAGAGCAGGCGATGCAAACCACTGGCGCAGAGCGGTCAGTGGGAAGCACGGTTCAAAGCATGTCCGTTACGCTAGGCGGCGCTAGCAGTGCGCATCGAAGCGGTGCATTTAATCTTTGGTATTAATTACATTTGCCCCTCCACGGAACCCCTTTCGGTATTGAGGAAATTTTGCCCCCTTTCGGTATTGAGGAAATTTCGAACTGCTCCAGGGCAGCATTACCGATAATGCTATAAGTGTTCAATGCAGGTAGAAAATTAGTGTAGAAGAGACAACAAAGCTACTAAAGTAGAAATGAAGCACAATCACTCTCGATTCTTTACCGAGGAAAATGTAGCAACCCTTTGATATAGGCAGTAACACAAGAGTGAGCAAACTCTGCCTTAACATAATGGAAATTTATTTACATTTCATGTACACAGCCGTCACGGAAAGACAGCACCCGGTCACTTTTTACAAGCCGGAAATTGCCTTTGGCACATTCCTTTTATATTTAGCACCCGATCTAATGTATGTTAAATACTAAGTCTCTAAATTTACCGGCTATTTAATATAGTGAATTGATGTACAGGGTCTGTCCATAATAAAGTAATGAGACTGGCTCGGGTGTAACTAACTGAAAGATTCGATTGGTACATATCAATAAAATTCTTCAAAACAATTTCTTCAAGCATCAGTACACAGTTTCCCATATGATTCTCACACTGCAAGGGCCCTCTGACAGTCAGCTGCTCTGACCTCTACCAGAGAATGAGAAAGCCCGTTGGATGACCGGGGCACCGTCGAAATGATGACCATTCAGGTTCCTCTTGAGCTTTGAGACCAGGAAGAACATCAGGGCTGCATTAGCCCTGAAGACTTATTCATGGTCCCAAAACTTCAAAGATGCCTGAAAGGGCACCGTTTCAACGGTGTTCCTGCCATCCCACAGGCTTTCTCATTCTCTGGTAGAGGTCATGGCAGCTGACTTTCAGGGAGCGTTTGCAGTGTGGAAATCAAGTTAGAAACTGTGTATTGAAGCCTGAGGAAACTATTCTGAAGAATTTTAATTATATTTACTGATTGGACTGATAATTTCTTTTTACCAGACCCAGTCTTAGACCCTGTACGTGTGGTACAAGGACTGAGGCTACACTCGTGCATGGGATTTCCAAGAGGATGTCAGGAAATGTTCGAAATAGTGAACAATTTAATACATATAGGTGTCACTGTCATTTCTTTCGTAACAGAGAAAAACGGAACACACTCTCACCTGTCTTTGGTGGAATAGGAGCAGTAGGAGCACTTGTAAATGGGCCATTTCTTTTGGTGTGAGGCACGCTTGTGACTATACAGTCGCACGGCTGTCACAAATGTGCCGCCACACTCGTCGCAGTAGAACGTCAGATCTGTGGTCGTACCACAGTCACCTGCAGTGAACAAAATTGTGCTACTCATGCAATAGGCCTTTTTGGCTGCACATGATGTTTCGAAACCTGTGCTATGAAATTTGCAACTAATTCAGAATCTCTTATTTGCGACAAAAAGTAAGCTCACACACACACACACACACCTCTTTAATTTTTTTTACTTTTCTTGGCCGTTGTAACGCCATATAGAGCTCTAGAAATCGCAGTAAAATTTTTAGATGCCGGCATTTATACCAGTGCTCAAAATCACACGGCGCATGTGTAATTGTTACATACGCACAGGGCAGAATGTGCTATGACTCATGAAATCCAGTAGCCTCTTCCCACACTTGGCACGCTTCACCGCGTACAATGTGCGATGGCGTAGCTTAGTGGTGTGTGTTGCAGTTCCTCATCGAGATAAAGATGACATGGCGAACTGTAAATAACTAAGGCCAATCACAAATACGGTGGCCTTCCTCTTCCTCTACATCATTGGGTAGAGGGGAGGTCATCTCGGAGAGCTCTTGGGGTTCCTCAAGGCATGCAATCTTTCGGAACAGCCATCCTTTGTTACTTTCATTTCAAATAGGGTTAGGGCTGTTTATTGGGAGGTTTATGGCTGCGTTCGTCCTGTCGGAAGTCTCCTGAGAAAGTCGGGACAGTTGGAAGGTATGCATTCGTTTTGACCACTGGTAGAACACTCAAATACCTTTCCTGAAACCCGTGGGTACCACTAAAACCACTTTGTGAACTTCTAGTAGAACTCGTTGCCCTAGTGTGTTGAACATGCTAGAAAGTAAAAGGGTGTGCGAAAAAAGGACACGTTTACATCGAAGGGTACGGGGACAAGCACAAGCTCACCGTTTATTCATGGGAAGAACCACTGAATAAATAGAAAAAATGTAACACCAAGGTCACATGCACATAAACCAAGAATAAGATGGGAAATTACACATGCACAGGCAGGAAGTGCCTCGTCTTCATTGTACAGGCTGGTGGAAGGATAACTAACACTATAGTCGCGGACAACTTTTCTTAGCAATGAAGGGAAAGCTACGGGGGCACAGCTACTGCACATGTACTCCTCCGCGAAGCAGTCCGGTTCGGCTTGCGTTTCAAATGACGGCCGTGTTCGAATAACATTGCATACCATTTCCTATGTCTGCTTAGACAGCCATTTGTGAGTGAAATTCCTCACAAGCTCCTCTGTGAGTCGTCGAAACAGCTGGCGGGCGACGAGCGCTCACTTAGACGAAGACGCCATTTTGACTGTGAGGTGCACGTAAAATGTGCAATGTTCTCACACGTGCAAAAAGCGCGAAATGACACTGCATAAATTAAAACAAATATGAATATCTCCTTGCTGCGTATTGTGTCTCTTTATAAACAGCATCCAGTATAAAATAAAGTAATGTTGTTTTTTACGATTTTCACGTGAAAAACATGGACGCAAATTGGAACTGTATTCTTCAGTGGTAGCACACACCCAGTTTGGCTTCGTAGCCTTCCCTTCATTGCCAAGAAAAGTTGTCCGTCAGTATAGCAGTTGCCTGTCTCACTATAGCGAAAGCTTGAACTACCAGCTGTGCATCCATATTACCACTTTTTCCAATAATCTTAATTTCATCCAGTAGAGGATCACACGTGCATGCATTACAATGTTCAGCTAAATTAGTTTTTTCCAGGACTGTGCGAATAGAAAAATTTTGGACACGAAGCAAAATCGAACATTGATGTCTGAGCGCGAATTGAATCGAATATTTCTCAAATACTTCAAAGCGATATTATAGAAAAAAAAGTTGGACAGGATTCCTAAGCATATTCTTATGAGATAGCAACATGAAAGAGTTTCTTTTGGCTAGGTTGATGAAGCACTGGCGGGGTGGTGCTTCATAGTTGTCTTACCAGGAATTATGTAATTGAGAGGCCAAATTTTATTTATGCACATGATTTGGTGCAACCAAAGTGGTGTCGACAACACTTGCACATGAAAAGCAAAGAAGCTATTTCCTTAGCCTGAATTCATGTCCCATTACCTTCTGTCTAGGACGCCCAACAGACAGAATTCGTTGTTATAACCTATAATGCGGCATGCGGCATTGCTGTAAGCGAGTTATTTCCCCATAGAAAACGTACAAAACATGACGGCGCAGCCGCTTCTCATTGTTATAACCAACATAGTGTTAAAACAGGTATCGTTTTAACTGGGTTCCACTGTATTTATTTTCGGGAGGTTCGAATACTTCAAATAAACAAATCCCGGTGCGAATCGAATCGCATAGCAAACACTATTAGAAAAATATTCGAAAGTTCGAATATTCGCTTTTCCTTTTTCTTCACATTTTGCAGACGTTGCCTTGCTCTGTAATTTATGCAGCATCCAATGTGGCCACAACTAGGTGGAAAGGTCTACATATGCACTTGTCCCTGTACCCTTTTATGTGAACCTTTTTTTTTTTTTTTCACGCAACCTTTTTGCTTTCAAGTATGGTGAGAATCCCTGCTCTGGAGCCATCTCTACAGACAGCTTTTGAATGCCAAGCATCTAAACCTGTTCTTTGTTCTCCCAATGTCACAAGTGCCAGGTGCGTGTGCTGCGAACAATCTCTGAAACAAACTGCACTTACGCGTCCTGCAATCCAAGGGCGCCTCTGGAAGCTCAGTACTGCCCTTCACACCAACTTCCTGTGTCTGGGTTTCTTGTGTGTCGGTCATCGGTAGGCTCGCCTGCACACATGCAATGGGAAAGACTAAAGGATGAATTTCCAGGATCAAATCGTGCCTTAAAGGCTAACTGAACCAATCTGAACGAATCTTTTCACAGCTTCAGGTTTGGTAATGGTATAGTTTTCTAGCTAGCAGCCTTCTGTTCTCAGTTACCGGGCTTCAAACAGGACCTAAGGAGATGACATGATGTGTATCTGATAGTTTTACTGTGACTCATGTACTCAGAGGTTGCATTTTAAAACATTCATAAGCTAATAGACAAACATTGGTTTATGAATAGCAACTATTAGATTTAAAGACCAAATCCAACAGAGCCGCATTGAGCTTGATATTGGCAAGTTTCAAATATTCGCACACACCTATTAGTCGGTCACAGCTTACAATCAAATAAAGAATGTAAGCTGCACCCATTAAAGTAAAGCATGTTGTTGGGCTAGCTGGTTAATTGATTTTGAAGACATGTTGTCTTCTTTGTGCAGTTTAAACATGTCTTCAAAACCCATTAAAGCATGAAACGCCAGCCCTTGACCTGAGAGACAGTCGTACTAGTTTCCGCGTGAACTGTCAGTGCTTTTTCTTGGCTAATGTAAATGACTTTATGCATATTAACAGCTACAAGGTCCACCGTTATTACGTAAAACATTATTTCTGGAGTAGCAGCGATGTCAAAATCTCTGACGAAATTTACGACGACGTTCAAGTTTCTGACCTAAAACCAACAACAAAAATGTACGTATTTGTGGGATAGTCACTCTTTGTAACACTTGAGAAATGCTTGACGCCCCGAAAATGAGTAAGTGCTACTAGATAGAGCATTTATGCAAATTATCTGAGGGAGGGACAGCAATGGCTGTGCACGGAGCTGACATTTAAAATATCAGCTCCACACACAGCCATCGCTGTCCCTAAGAAAAAATAATTTTTTATTAGGCTGAATTTGACTATAACATAACCAGGGCTCCGTGTTGTCGGAGCTTATTTTTTTTTGAAATTCGCCGCTTATCAGGGTTTATTTTTTGTAAATCGCCAATTCTCCGATGTTCAGTTTTATTTTTCCAGTATTTTAAATTCTCCATTATCCTAGATGAAATTATATCTGAACATGAAAACATAAGAACACACGAACCGTATTTCAATTGCCTGAAAGATTTGAATGCCAAACACATACACAAAAGTACAAATACTTGAATACGAAATGCCTACATTTGTGAGTACTACAACCTTAAAGCTTGTTGTATAGATGCAAGCATACATCGAATATACGAGGTCCGTATATTCGATGTCATCTGGCGCGCCCCAATGTGGCCAGGGGACCATATATCAAGATGTCATCTGGCGATCCTGGGGGCCCTACATACGTTGTACATAGACCTCTTTTGCTCCGTGTGTGACAAGCCCTTTGGTAAATGTGTAATGGGTGTGGTCCACAAGATACTGCTGACGTGAGCTAATGCTTACATAGGCCAACAGGCCAATGTATCAATGACCCCTCAGAACATGCCTTTTCAATAAAGAGCAGAAACGGGTTGTTTTGGCTGTTAAAAATTTAGAGTTTATTGGATAAATCTGAATTGTCAAAAGTTTTACTGGTGAGTGTTTAATATAATCTTTTAAATTTATCCAAAAACACAAAGCTCTAACAAAAACTTACTAGCAGTACAATTTGACATATTCTTTCCAGTGCCTTTTTCACAAGGCAACAGAGCTGCTGAGTCGCCATGAGCAGAGATCTTGAAAAGGGCCAAGGCAATCTTGTCAAATGTGATAACGGAGACACGTCCAAGCGTCTCATGCATGAGATATGTCACTGTACCTGACATCCCTTAGATGAAGCTTTCTGAATGTCCTGTGGTCTTTCTATACTTGCTGTTTCTGGAAAGACAGATGGATTTATTGATCATTTAAAGAAACAAGTTTATCCTTATCATTCTGAACACTCCCAAGGAAAATGAGCTTGAAGGCCAACTGTATCGAAATTGTGCATCATATACATAATATTTTGTAATGAAGCTAATAGCTGCTTCTGGCACATTATTATTGCTCGTAAGACATTACAGAAAAATATCGGATTGCTATAAAGACTTCATAAGCACTCTTGAAATCAAACACTTCGCTGTGAAAATCGTGAGAGCAAGAGATGACACATGAACATCTTTCTTTCCCGTTTTCCCAGGCGTGATAATCGAGATGGTGCTTCCGCCTCATGTCGCATAGGGGCGCATTGATCTGCGAAACGTGAATACTGCCCTTCGCGATGAGTCAGGCACTAGATACACAGGAAGGAAAGTCGAGGCAATATTACACATTCCTCCACATCATTGAGTTTTAACCAATCCTTCGGCATTTGAGGGTCGCGATACCCATTTGATACACTCTTTATTGCATCCAAAAAGAGGGGACCAGTACAAAAACTGGTTGTGCTGGCTTACACTGCACATTTGACTTTCTGTTCCCCCCCTCTTCTGCATCCCGCTTACTCCTGTGGGCTCCAGCCCACAAACCACACAGTGGAAATGCCTCGGTGCACACACTTGTCAGAGATCTTAACTGCCCAGCCGAGTGTAGGATCCACCACTTCGCTTCCCCTGACAAAAGTATGTCGCACGATTCTCTACTCACCACTTATACAGACATTCTCCAGTGCTACCAACTTGGAAGATGCGTATACTCTCCTGCACACCACGATCTAACAGGATGTGAGGCTGTCCAATGGCGCAAACTACAGACAGGCAGCTTCCCACACACCCTCTTATACAGCAGAATTTTTCCGAAACAGATAGCGCCAAGGTGCCAAAACTGCTCATCTCTGGCCACACTTATACATATGGTGTGGACTTGCACACACTAAAACACAGACAATACAAACACCCCAGAGTCGTGGAAGTCCCTCCTGTGTACCTTCGAGCCAGCTGACCAACACCAGCTTATCAAGTGCACAGGTGGAGGCTGCGGTATCCCAAGGGATTCCCACTTCCCCCTCCCTAATGGGTGGCCCTTTTCCCTTGAGTAGAAAAGTCTTGAAAGTACCGCACACACAGAGTTCGTGGACATTGCCTTCTTCGGAGAAGATCTTTCTAAGTGTTTTGATCCACCTTTTTTATTTCCCTGTGTTGCCCCCGGCTGTTTTTGGTATGGGCTGGACAGCGGGTATTACCAGAACGAAAGCCTCAGAGATGAAGGGGCGCTGTGCCATCTTTCCGCAAAGGAAAAAGCGCATGCAAATATCAACGCTGTTAAAGGAAATGGGATGCAAAGCATGTACAACAAGGAAAAAAATTTGTTCCGCTGCTCGTAACGTGTGACGGCTTCCAAATTCACACATTGTGGCCTTACAAAAGATGAGCTTTTCTGCTAGCTATACACTTTCCTCGTGCGTTTCAAGGTGGCAGTTGGCATCTCTGACAAAAAAAAAAAAGCATTGGCGTAGCAATGAATGGAGTTAAGAATATGGCTCGTGTGGGCATCTGAAACACGAGAAAGCACGTGAAACACGGTCTCCCCTGGCATGCTGCTGTTGTGACCTCTAACATGGCTCATACCCACTCAGGGGGGATCGGCCGAGAATTGATTATATGAATTTGTAGTGCCTCAGCATGCGGCGCCCGTCAAGGAAGAAGAAGTTGGCTTTTGGCCGCACAGATGAGAGTTGCGCATTGGATGCTCTTCAATCGTTGCCACCGATGGCAGTCGTAAATTTTAATCGGTCCTATTCACCGCACTTGCCAACATCCTGGGTATTCAAGCACATCCACACAACTGCATATCATCCTTCCGCCAATGGCATAGTCGAATGGCTTCAACGACAACTGAAAGCTGCCCTCGCTGCTACCAGCCAAGGCAACGTTGGCTCGACCACCTCGCCTTTGTACATCTGGGCATCTGATCAGCATTGAAGGCGGATCTCGGTTGCTCATCAGCAGAACTAGTCTATGGCATTTCACTGCGTCTTCCCAGAGAATGCTTCGAGCTGTTGTCGCCACCTTCCACTCATGATGCCTCCACATACGTTCGGGAGCTGCGCACCACATTTTGGGACCTTGCTCCAGTAATTCCTGCCAACCGACATCCCTAGTATGTCGTCAGCCAGGATCTGCATGACTGCCGCCACATCTTCATTCGGCGGGACCAAATATGGCCACTACTCAACACCGGCCTATGATGGCTCATTTGGCATACTCCATTGTACGCCTAAGACATTCACGCTAGACATCAATGGCCGTGAAGACGCCGTGGCTGCCAATCAACTAAAACATGCATATATCGCCGCTCTCGCGTCCGCGGCTTCCATCTCCAGTCCGGATGCCCACACCCAAGCACGTTCACTGGGCGACTCCTATGGCTCAGGTTCTACGGGGGAGTCCTCTAGCGCCTCAGCATGCAGCGCCCGTCAAGGAAGAAGTTGGCTCACAGCCTCACGGTGGGTGCCGTGCGATAATAAAAATGAGTTCCGAAAACTCAATGCTGTCAGGGGCTGGATCTTTCTCATATTAGCCCCGACAAATTTGTTAGACATTTTGAGCATTTAATATTGATAACCAAAAGAACAACATACATAAAACAGAAAGCGTGCAATAATTGCTTTTTTCACCAATTCAGATCAGACATCATAGTAGTTATCTTCAATAAAAATTAAAGTGATAAAAAATATTTTTTTTTTGTTTTCAATTAAGTCATTACTGCAATAAGAATACTTACACAAGTAGGAACTTAAAAGTGGCATTCGTTTTGTTTCGTGAAGGTAACTAAAAACGGCATCAAAAGCGTCATGCTGTTATTTGTTCTTGTTCTCCTTCGACTGTGTGGCTCACACCCGCTGTGGAGCATTGGCCAAGAATTGAGTGATTTTCATAAAATATTGTAGTACAAGCTCGCTTCTTTATCTCAAACTGAAGCATCCGCACGCTCACCAAGTTTTTCCTGGCGTTTCGCTGGTGAAAGTATGCGAGCTGGTGCGTTGGGTGTCCGTTTTGAGAAGTCAGTAGGGCAATTAGGAAAGAGACGAGGCACGGCGTCTGCTTTCAGTGCCCATTTGTCACGCGGCACGGCCACAATATCACCCCGAATGTTGTGTTCGAAGACCTTCAAAATGTCTGAATCGACAAAGTGGAGGTCGCAGACGGAACCCGAGGTCGAGAGCTTTACGTCCTGCCCTGGTATGGCACGCTCCCACAGTTGACGACGTCCAGCGTCGCGAGGTACTTTGAAAAAGTGTCTGTCGTTTTTCACGTACCAAGCGGAATCATAGTAGCTTTTACAACCAGGCACAAAGCAGCGAGGCATGGTTCATGAATTTACTCAACCGCGAATGCGAGGACGAACGTGAACAAACGAACACACACAGCGGCACAAAAACCCTAAAACGTGCCGCTACCGCTGTCCCGAAAGAGTTGATTGTTACGCCGACGGGCCCCCCTCACCGCAGACTGCTTCAGTGTACCACTGCATCACGCTAATCACGCTGCGGCCGGTGAAGGCAATCGGTGTGGCTAGGGAGGTCGTGGGCTAGGGCCATGCTAGGTCCAGTAAAATTTTGGGGCGTTCTCCCGTTGTCCTCTTTAGTACCTAGGTACTAAGAAGCACATGGCACCTAGGGAATCTTAGACTTAGAGCTTGGGGAAATACTGGGTTTGAGTTGGCGGGCGAGCACGGCAAGTGACCGCGCTGCGAAGATATAAAATAACGAAACACTGCCATGGATGATGCAGACAGCAAAGAGAAAGACGGCAAAGAAGATGACGGTGAGTTATTCTACATTTTGTGAGTCGCCGCTTCACATGTTTCAACAGTCGCATCCTATGTGCCCCGGACCGTGTCACGAATAAGACGAACGATGCATGGACCAATATCAACAAAGAAACGAACTTTTTATCCATTGCCCTTCTCACGCGGGCACTTTTGATCGCGATTGGGACCAATATAGATTGTACAGTCACGCGGGTATAATTTGATTGCGATAAGGGTCGTATACCTTCATCGCGATACACAATGGTCGCTAACATCTTGTGTGAATTTTTCCAACTTGTGCATAGGAATTTGAAGACGTCTGCGCATGCACTGCAATGTTTTATCCTTGTAGTCGGCTGTAGTGGGCAAGCAACCAGCCTCTGTCATGCAGATGTTGTTAGGAGGAGCTAAACGCTTTGAGTTGACTTCCTTTTTTTCATTAGCCTTAATACGAACACAGTCAATTGTGTCAGCAAGACACATTAATTAATCTGTGCTTTTGCGTCTCTGATTGACCAAGGGGCAACTGTAGAAAAGGCAGCACTTGATTCTACAGCTGATACGACCCATAGCCTTTGCTCATAGCCTTGCGACCCAGCGCGAGTTATGATGCACTGTCTACGAATTTGTCATATTCACATAGCATAATATCAAGGCACTCAGCATTACATTCCAAGAAAGAAAATGAAGCATGTGTGTTGTTTTGTATAAGTTTCATTCATTAATTCTAATTAGTATGTAATCAAACATTTAATTTTTCTGCAGTCAGTCACATTCTATTTTCACATAAAAAGGATGGAAATCATGGGCTCCAAATGTGTGCGCAAGGTATTTTTTGGTTGTACTCATTTCGGGAAAAGAAAAGTAGACTGGTCCTGAAGCGCGGCATGTCGAACACTGCAGTGCCTTCACCAAAGTGATCGATTGCAGTCATACGCAGCACACTGAAGTTAAGTCAAGACACACTGACTATGGAGAAGGATTATTTGATTTAATGAGCAATGTATCTTGCTCTCTTTTCACCACAAGTTGACGCAACAAGCATAAACAAGTTGTGTACACAAACGTAGCCACCGCCACTGAAAGGGGTTATACATAACTTGCACGTGACCTCGGTTCCTGTCTTCCGGTTTTGCATCCACCATCACCGAGCATATACGACTCAGTGACCACGTCATGTTTACATTCGTGGGGCAGATCATTTTGCGTAGTGCGCATGTTTTGACCATTTGCCTTGTGCTTATATTGAAGGAGAATTGTTCAGGACATTCTCGGGCATACTTTGACGAACTTGTAGGAAAGAAAAGATCGCCCTGTGCGACGGTGCGAATCCATATGAGCTACCGGTTGGTGCACGAGCTGCTGTTGATGCAAGCCTGCTGCTGATGGTTACCTATGTCAACATTATAAGTTATTTGATATTATCGACAAATCATGTTTCACTAAACCAAATGAAGGGCCTTTAAGTCACTGGACTCGCACTATTACTTTGTGCGTGGATGGGGCATTATGATCAAGTTTGGGGCATAACTTTGCGTCGGTAAAACTGAAGCATTGTTGACTGGGGAACTCTGATCCTCCGTGTCTGCAGTGTCCGAGTCCATGGTGCTGCACATAATGGGTGAAACAACTTCTCACGAGTTGCCTACTGCGGCGCTCTTCGCCGCCCACATTTTATGGCACTAGAACCACGCAGATTTCTTCCCTGATTGCTGCATATGACCGTGGCCCAATAATATGTCTGGCTCCCAGGCGGGGTCCGATTCATTGAAGAGCTTAGCGGGCCTTCCGAAAACAACCCTGTGGTGACACAATAAGCGAAAAAGTGGGGACATCTGGAAACATAACTTGCCTCTTATGAAGTGGCGCCCGCATACATGGACGTTGTTCAATGTCTTGAGGTCCTTCCTGTTTATGTGCGCAAGCCATGTGCTCCGCTTCTTGGACAGCTCTTTCATGTGGTCGCACTGGTTTGTGCTCACCTTTGGCAATCAGTATGTCCCCGCGTCTGGTCCTTTTTTATTTGATTTGCATTTTCGTGCAGCAGCCAAATATTGCACAAATCGCCATTGCAACGTACGACGTTAATGAGAAATACGATAGCCGCACAGCTTGACTCAGTGTCTGCTGCCATGTGCTCGGTGATGGCGGTGCATGCTGAGATCGTATTGCAGAGTTCCGCAGTGTGATGTAGTTGCAAGTTATGTATTACAGAAAACACTTTCAACACAGCCCCAAAAAGCACACAAATCGGACACAGGTTAAACTGCTCTAAATGAGCATGAAGCTCATGTTTAGGTGTAAGAACGCTATTCAGCCTGAGATCTAAAATTCTCCGGTAGTAATGCGATGAGTGGTGGGTGCCATCACTCATTGGGGGGATCTAAACACTGTGAATTATGCTGAAGTTACGCTTCAACTATTTATTGCCACATTTTTGTGCTGCAACAACTCTTTTGAATTACGACCTTGCTTAGGAAGCTTTGTGATGATTTAGTAAATTTTATTAATGAACAGGTGATGAAACCTAAAACACTACCGATAATTATGTGTACACGAAACCCCAACCACATTCATGCAATGTTAGTGCAATATTTGGTTGTCACATTTTAGCAACATTGCTACTTTAACGTTCCATCATCATTGCCTGTAAGGTGCCCAGTGTTGCTCAACATAGGACATTATCAAAGTCGCTACAACATTAAAGCAACGATGTGTGCTACTAGAGTTGCGATGCACCTATTGCAATCGTCTTGAATCCAGTCGGGCCTGATTGCGATTAAGAGGGATTGTGATTAAAAGGAATTAAAAAGCACCTGATAGGGATTGAACCTGATCCCGATCGGCCCTGGTCGCGATCAACAGTGCCCACAAAGCTGGCACGTGATGTCATGAACGCAGCTTTATAATGTACTGGTTTTCCAATGCCTTTAATGACGTAAAGGCAGCATAATCACATTGCAGTTAACCTGCTTCAATATATGATAGCGATGCGGCCACAATGTTATTGGCCTCTGTGTGTCAATAACAAGAGAGCATGCAAGTGATCTGATAACGTTAACGCAACATCACAAACCTTGCGTCCCACGAACATGGCGGTTTTGGTGATGTCCGTGCAAGCCACTTGATGCGGATCAGGTTATGCTATACAGTCACGCAGTCCTGATGAAGATATCGCAGTCTCAGCACCAAACCAATGCAGTGGCCAAATTTGATCCAGATTAGTTTGAAACGACTATTAAATCTAACCCAGATTGGCCGTGATCGCATTCAAAAGGTGCCCTTGCGACACCGCATGCTTGCGCTTTCTCGCTGTTGATGTTGTCACTATGCTTTGATTTAGTCCTTGGCAAGAGATGATTTCCATGTCAAGCAGACAGACAAAATGAACAGTGGAAGCTGTCCTTGAGTAGCAGTGCTTTGTCGACCCTGACAAGGCAGTTGCTGCGGTCACTCCCCATACTGCACACTTACAGTTTGTGCCAATCTTCTTGTGCATGCTTGTGAAGGCCATTAGGTCTAGCACTGTTCCTAAGCGGCAAGATTATTCATAATTTACTGCGACTAAACATGAAGAAGTCGCCTTGGGAATATGCTCAGAATTTCACTGCTTAAATTCTGAGCACGGCACCGTGAAACTACTTGGGCAAGGGGGGTGGTAGCAAAATGTCGGGTGAAAGGGCAGGAGCACAGCCTGTCCTTGCATAGTGCAGTTCTCCACCTGAGTACATTGCATGATTCATGAGTGCTTATGGTCAAACATGGGGGAGGATAAGCCCGGATTGGGTGGCAGTAACAGAAGTGCAATCCATTTCCCACTGTCGGTACTCACACTATTATAGTCGTGCAGAGGGCTCTCCTTTAGGAGGAGGGGGGGGGGGGGACAAGTTTAACTGCAGACCCTGCCCCCTCCCCCAAATGGATGGAGTCCGAAAGAAAACAAACTTTGCAATGGACGGATGTAAAAATGGAAATGAAGTTATGAAGTGCTCCTCACAACGGCCTGCATTATGCACATTATGCAGACAACTCCCAAGGCCTGCACATCGTTGACTGGCTAGCCGTTCAGCTTTAGTGTCACGTTGTACCCACTCTGCTGAACTCAAGCTGCACAATTTCTTTAACTTCTGATGCACTGCTGTGAACCGGTTCAGAATGGTGCAAGCAAACCAGACAACCGTTATGACGGAGCACAAGTTTTGAAAGTGCCCATTGCAAGGTTACTTTGGCATGAGCGCTGCAATGTTATTTGCTGCAGGTGTGGACCCCTTTACCACCCAGTGCGGCGTGTTCTACTGTGAAGTATGCGGAGACACATTCGCAACCGCTGCACACGTGGATCGGCATTCACAGATTGCACACAAAGAGAAGCGGGAAGGCAAGCACCAGTGCTCTTACTGCCCCTACAACAGTTACTATAAGTGAGCCTGTTTTCAGTTCTTTTTGCCCCAGTAATGCACTCTTAATCCAACCTTCTTGAAGTAGTTAAATTTGTGTGGTACAGGATCGTTCTCTTGTCTCCGTGAGCTTATGCAATATATTAAAGGAAGATGAAGATTTTGCACTGTGAGAAATGGTCAAGAAATTGGCTATCTGAAAGCCACATTTTCAGTTTCAGTAACGTTCCCCGATTAATTCCATGACGGTGTGGTCTACTAAATGCAGTTGAGAACTCCACTATTAGTTTAGAGGTTGTGAGAAACAGTAGTGGGTCCACCCTTCCTCTTCAAATTAGCCTTCTTGACACAAGCTCACTTGGCTGACCAGTGCTGCAACAGCAGAAAGGTGTGCTGCAGAAGAATTTGTTTGTAGTGAAGTGGTCGTTATCACTTGATAAGTAGTTTGTGTAGAAAAGCTGACCACGGGGGCAGATTTGATTTTCTCAGGAGCAACTATGTGTCTTCACTCCCAAGTGCACACTAGTAGAGTGTTGTTCTGAATGCTTAACAACTGGGATGGGGTCATTGTAGCGAAGCTGATGAGGATGACAATATGCATCAACATGGATGAATGCTTGAGAGGCCATTTGCAGGATTCAGTGTAGAAATATGTCATGATGACTCCGGTGAGCAGAGTTTGGTGAAGGACACAACGTTTGCATTTTGGTAACTTGTTCCTAAATGAACTTGTGTTAAGGTGAAGGTCTGATTACAAATGGCGTGAGAACTATCTGCCTGAATACTCCGTGCGTCTAGTGGGCTAACAGCGAATATCGAAGGTAGCTGGGTGGGGCTGCAGTAAGACCTCAGCTGATGGTGGTGCTAAACGCTCAATATAACTTATACGTCTCATGCGTATGGGATAAAATGTAGTCGGGTTCAAGCGCATTTTTATGAAATAATGTTCATTGGTTGGCAGAAATGCTAATGAGTTTTTACGCGTCTCTCCCCACCACCTAGGACCAACGTCGCGAGGCACGAACGGACCCACACGGGCGAGTGCCCGTTCACTTGCAACCTGTGCCTCAAGGTCTTCAATCGGGCCGACGCACTCGAGGCGCACGTACAAACGCACGCTGCGGAGAAGCCGTTTGAGTGCACCGAGTGCAGCCAGCACTTCTACAGCTCATCGAAACTGAGGCGACACAAGAAGTTGGTGCACTCGGAAGACGCACGCAAGCACGCCTGCCCCTACTGTGGCAAGATGTTCGCCAAGAAGGCGTTCCTGCAGACCCATCTGCCGATGCACACGGGCAAGCGAGTGTACCAGTGCAGCCTGTGCCCCCAGTCTTTCACTCAGCTCGCCAATGTCAGAAAAGCACCAGCGCAAGGTGCACATGGGCATGGCTGCCCCTGCTGGGGCAAGACCCTCATCGACGTCCAAGCTGAAAACGTATTGCGAGTACAGCGTGAAGCAGAGAACCTAACACAGAAGAAAGGTAAGGACTCAAACAAACACTTGTTCCTGTCGTTACCTTTCTTGTGTGTTTGTGTACTTGTTTCATGCTCTATTAGCAATGGATTCATACCAACTTGTCCCCAGCTTACCAACTTCTGAAAGTGCAGCTTCGTGTGAGCCACCCTGAGGTTGCGATGACAGGCTACAACTGCAACTTGTGGCATCGTTGGCACCAGTATCGCTCAGGATGCCATCCACTCAGCCCACGAGAGAATCAAGGCAGCTCTGACACCTCTGTCAAGAACAGATGGTGTGAGGGCTGTTTACTCACATGAACACAAAAACGCCATGGAGGAATTCATCTGTCTTGAACTGTTGCCTTCACAGACTTGACACACAGATTGACCCATCAATGAAGCTGCAGAATTCGTCACGTCTCTCATTTTCTTTCTCTCTCTGTGATGCAACTTTACTGTGCTGCACCATAGTGGTCCTTTTCACAAAGGCATATTTTTCCGTATTGGAGTATCGGACAATTCCTTCTGCAAATGATGCCACTGTGAAGAGACAATAGGGCAGAGTTGTGTTTTCTGTTATCATTTCATTGTCGAATGTAATGTCTTTAGGTCTGTTAAGTGAACTATATTTTAGAGGGGTCCTCAAATGGGGTTCCGCAGATCTTGGGCTTGGCGGAGCTGGCGGGGTGGGGTGCTGGGTAAAGAGTCCGTGCTTTAGGGTTCTAGAGTCATTCAGAACAAATGCGTCACAGTCTGCATTTTTCTCCCCGATAACATACACACCTTCTCGAAGTAGGGAAAGTGATTTCGCACTTCATTTTGGATGTAACGAAACCATTGCACACTGCCATCCGCACTTAGTCATTCCAAGAGCAGTGAGAGACCTACACGACGGCACGAGGGTCGTCGTTGTGCAGTGTGGGGTGGTTCTGTTGCCTCGCTGAGCGCTTTTAATTACTGCTCGCCTCAGTGCAGGTAATAAAACGTTCGCGAGAGTTGAGTCGCAGGTTCTGCAAGCTGAGAGCACTTTTCTGCCTCTCTTGTCTATGAGGCATGCGACCAACCGGTTTGCATACATGTACTATGTGTTTGCACACATGGTAGGCTTCATCGTGTACAAACATTCTTTTTGTATTTTTCCCATCCTCTGCTTATTCTTTCACAAGCCGTACTTATGGTGCACATTCAAAAAAATAAGCCTTTAGCTGTTATTGTGCCCAGTGTGTGTGTTGGCTCCCCTTTTTCTGTTAAAATGCCCATCGCCATCACTGTCATTTCTGAAGTACTCTTCTCTTTCTCGTGTATCAGCACGCTACAAAAGTGACTCTCGGTGCACTTGCTCAATGCACGCCTAGAGGGGGGCAGCGCTTTTTCAGCATGGTCAGAAAACACTGCCGATCAGTAGTCGAGGCTGCTGAGAACAACCGAGCCAAACATTATAGCGGAGCACGCGGCCTCTATTTAACAATTAATTCTGAAAGTCAGCTTGAAATCGTTCCCTCTTCTGTACAAAAGATGCAATATCCCCAAATGACCACACGATAAATTAAGTCTACGGTCATTGGTTGATTTGAGCATTGTGAGCTGCATATTTACCACGGCCACAGCAGGATGCCGCCACATGCCCACATGCACTCGTAATCACACTGAATGTAAAACCGCTCATTTGAAGAAAAAAAAAGAAGAAAAGGAAGTGGCTTAAGGTCATGTACGCCGATGTAGGGGTGCGTCTTCTTGCTCCCTTGTCATCCGCTCCCCTTCGTAGCTTTCAGGGCAGTTGCTGGTACGAAAGGAGACAGAAAGTGCTTGAAGCGTGCGTCAAATCCCGGAAACTGCACTTGTACTTGACGGATTCTAAAAATTTTTTGCGGCAGTCAATTCTTAAGGCAATGAGCTCTTTTAATGAAACTTTCAGCAATTACATAGAAAAATGTTGCAGGACCCCTTTAAGTTTGCCCATGTGATGGGGGGTTTTAACGCATTAGCATTAAATAGCTTGTTTTGCAAAAATTTCGGTGTCAGCATCGTTGGCTGTGAGCAAAAAATTGCAGTGAATAAAAATAATAAAAATCATTGGTCCTAGCAGGAGTCTAACCCAGGCCTTCTGCATGGCAAGCGTGTGTGTAGTCAAGACACCACAAATGCCGTTTGTGGTGTCTTGACCTCTCTCTTGTGTCTGTGTTCGCACACCCGGTCTTGTTGACACAAATACCTACCAACTAGCTCAGTTCTCTGTTATTCTTGGGAAGCATGTGTTCTTGCCACAGAGCCACGGTAGTGCTTAGAAACTGTTTAGCAAGAACACCCTATACTAATGACATGTAGTGTGAGAAGTTGCGTTGTGTGGCAGAAGTGTAGAATGTCACCAAGTGTCGCACCATGCCGATTGTGCAACGAGTGGGTGGTTTAAAGGCCCATCCATTACGTGTCCAGGCATAATTAATCATCATCATCAGTAACAGCATCAACAAAGTGTGCATGTGCGCAGGTGCACGTGCTGCCTTATAGATGCATAGTGGGTTCTTCGACAATTCGCAAAAGGATGCATTGTAGTGTCGTAGGCACTTCATAACTGTACTTGCCAGTAAGCATTCTAGGATAGTATGAAATGGCCATTGTTATGCGCCAGAATGTTCTTTTGCGGCGTGATTGAGGTGGCCACCAAGAAGTAAAGCCAGGCTGGCGATTAAGAAGGCAGTGTAAACAGGGGCTTGATTATGCTATTGCGTTCTACTCTTGAAGGTGAAGCTCAAGCATCCTTTAAGTTTTTATTGATGCGTTCAGGAATAAGGCTTCTAAAACCTTCTGCATCACCGAAAGTAATATAGGTGGATGAGTATCAGTAACTTTCTGCATGATAAATTTAACAGTATCTTTTTTTGATTCCGTGTTCGAATTGTATTGTCGGTATCTTTGAACGAGTGCATTTGTTAGCATTTTTATATTTTCGGTAAACTGAAAGATATCGTGAGGCACCAAAAGTTACTGCGTTATCTTGATGAGCAAAGTATGTTGTGGAGCTAGTTGGTGGTGCACATATTTTTTGTTCACAAAAGTTATTCACTGCTAAATTTTGTGACAAACACACAGAAGGACATGACAGGGCCCATCCTGTCATGTCTCTGTGCATGTTTGTCGCAAAATTTAGTGGTGGATACCACTCACGAAGAAAAATATCTCGCTAAGTCTGGAGATTACAGCAGCACCATGAAGTTTCAAGGTTGTGCCACAAAATCTTTGCTTTTTGTTACTCTGGTGGTATCTGAGAAGTGCTTCCTCTAGTTTCAGTTGATTGCACGGTGTAAACCTTCATCTGGGCTTCATTTTGGTTGTTAGCATGCCAAAATGAAATGAAGCCAGGGAAAATGGTGCTAATTGTACTGCTTAAGAAAGAAAATGCACAAAACCTTCCACTTCTATTTCCCTTTGACTCGTTTTATACCTCATTGTAACAATCCTTTGGTATAATAAACAGTCAACATAATGATGTAACTTTCTAATGCGTCATGTATGTAGAACAGCATGTACAGTAGAACCTCATTATAATGAGGTCAGTATCACGACGATAAATTAGTCTTATCAAATGCAATATTGTAACAGTGGATAAAAAAATATTGGCTGTAACAAATTGGCAGTATGGCTTGTGCCAAAATCCACTGTATAAAGATGCATTATTCTCAGGCTTCAAACCCACTGCAAATGAGGTGTGCTTCTTTAGCACTTTTTTCGTGCCGGATGACCAAAATTTCTGCAACTTTTTCAAACAATTAAGACAATGTGGTTGTAAGTTGTCTTCCAATATTTATTTTGCTTTTTATGCTGCCTTTAAAGTTTTGCGCCTCGCATCAACCAAATGATTCTTTATTACAGCTGATATCACGACGGCTCCCGTACTTTCAGTTTTGTTATAAAAAATATTAAATGTCACCGAAATGAAGCGTGACCAACCAAAGTTCGCTATAACCGATACTTCGCAATGTCGGTGTTAATTGTAACAAAGTTCAGCTGTATTCGTAGCCTCAATACAACAAGGCATGTTTATTTGCCATGTCAATATAATGACGCTTCACTTCTGCCGAGGAAGACTGAGGCAATAAACAAACTTGTGCGTGTGCCAGTGGCTCATTTAATGCAGCTTTTGCTATTGCCATTTTCAGATCTCTCATCGGAGAGCAGCCATCGAAGCGGAGCCACGTCTTTCCCAGGAGTGGCTGACCATGACTTTTTCTTAGTGCTGTTGTGACTTGCAAAAAAAACAACTGTGCACCTCCAGTTCTCTTACGCTTCTTGCTTATTGTTTCGTTTTGAAATGTGTTGATTGCTGTTGTCCTTGTTATATGAATTTCCAGCATTACAAATATTCACCGCATTTGGAAAGTATCGTAGCCATGAAATTTTGCTGTACCTGATTACTTGCTATACTGATTACAAGAACTGCCTGCACCACTTGAACCTGTTCATGCACCCTGCCATTCATTTTAACTGTGTAGCAATGGCGTCCTCTGAACCATGATAATGATTATTGTCGGGCTTTTAGGTCCCAAAGCCATGATATGATTATGAGAGAGTCCGTAGTGGAGCGCTCCACAAATTTTTACAACCTGGTGTTCTTTAACGTGCACCTCAATTCAAGCACACTGGCCTCTAGCATTTTGCCTTTATTGAAATGCGGCCGCCGCAGTCCAGGATTCGATCTCTCAACCTTCTGAACCGTGCTGATCATTTTAAAAGGAGTGGGACTGCTTCACGATTTTTCTGTACCCTCACTGGTGACTGGCCTGGTGCAAGCATGAAAGTGCAAAGTAGCAGCGCATGGGTGTCTTTGCTGTTGAAAACCAGCTTACGCGACAATGTCATGTCAGTGGGACATGACATTGGTGTAGCCAGCGAGGGGGTTAGGGGGTGCAAACCCCCGCACCTGTCATCGAAATTCTCATGTTTGATAAGGGCGAAACGCGCTGAACATGCATCTGCTTTGATTTAGGCGCACGTTACAGAACCCCAGATGGTCGAAACTAATCCAGAGTCCTGCATTACTGCATGCCTCATGATCATTTCATTGTTTTGGCACATGAAACCCCAGCAATTATTAAACTTGTGCATTTTCTACTCGTACAAACGTATGCAAGTACGTACACACTCAAGCACATGCATGAACGTACATAAAAAAGAGTGCTCCATCTCCCACTACTGCTGAAATAAATTTCTGGCTACGCCCCTGTGACATGGGGTGGGCCGTGTCACGGGCGCAGCACACCATGCATAGGCGGAGCACACCAAGTGGACAAAAAAATACATGGGCCCCACATGATATTGGTACTTCGCCATTCATATTTAGTTTGGGGTTGTGCCACAAAATCGAACTGCTCAGTTTCTGAATATCGTTGACTGCAAGTGCAGATAGTTGGGCTTGTTGGTTGTACGGGGTTGACCACATCTAAGGTGAAGTATTGGTAATCAGGCCAGTATAACTAGATTGTTCATTGTACTTCACGAGGGAAATGTTCATTATATGATGCTTAATCATGGTGTCAATAAACACAATAATTTTCTGAATTATGTAGTAAAGTGCGGCTTTATGAAGTATTGAATATTAATGATGTGTCCACCAGATGCGTATGACCCTGTAAATGCTTCAAGGAACAGCACACAAGAAATGAGAGGATGACAAAAGAGATTTCAGCGCTGTGTGCATCTTCTGTTGTCTTGTCATGTTTTGCGCTGTTCCTTGGAAGTTTTGTCAACCAGTTCAGAGTGGTGCAGGCAAATCGAACAGACCGTATGACAAAGCGCAAGTTCTGAATGCAAAACTGCTTTTGCATGAACACCGTGATGTTCTTCGCTGCAGGCATGAATGCTGTGACCGTCCAGTGCGTCATGTTGTTCTGTCATGTGTGTGGAGATGCTTTTCAAACGAATGCGGATCTGGAAAGCCACTGGCAGGCCTCGCACCCATCGCAGCAGGAAAGGCCGGAGGGCAAGCACCGGTGCTCTTACTGCCCCTACAGCAGTGACAATAAGTGAGCCCATTTTCAGTTTTTCCTATTGCCACAGTGGCACATACCGAAAAATCCCGAGCAATTGCCCCCTTCCCCTTTTTGGGAGAATTGAACTATGTGCCAATGACCGAGCAAGCACCCCCCTCTCCCCTCCCCCCACCATTTTTTTTTTTTTCAACCTGTTCTCCACTTTCGGGGCGGAAGCATCCAATCCGGATGCTTCCGCCCCCGAAAGTGGCGGAAGCATCCTGATTGAGCTGGTTGTCGGCAAGACGGGTCCGCACCGAGGTTGTTTAATGAAAACACGAGTGTCCGTATGTTGCAGGTTTTCTTGAGGAGCCTCGAACTCTGGGAAAATATTTTTCGCAATCAGCTCATCAACATTTCTCTGTGCTTATATTTTCTTCTGAAGCGAAAACTCCGTTATTTCATAATTTACTTTTAACACTATTCAGTGCCAATCATTGTCGCCAACATTGACATCTTTTTTTTTGGCGTTCAAACGCCACAAAATGCAGTGGCTTCTTGGCATGCATATACTGGGATACAGCGTCTCGAGCACACTACAACTCTTTTTTTCTTTCTCTTTCGTTCTGAAGACACGTGGCTGTACGTCTACTAGCGCCAACGTGGATAAAACTGTCAAAACAGCGTTCTCGCTTGTGCCCGAGTGTTTCAGAACGATGTAACTGGCCGCGCCTTTCTTTTTATTGTGCGGCCGTGATACTGGTTTCAAAGCCAAAAATTGAAGGATATTCAAGAACTTTCAAGACCGTATCACAAGTTTTTCAAGGTATAAAAATGGTGTCCAATGGACGATTTTACAGTGGAGCTGTTATAACCGAGCTTGAACCGTCCAAGGCAATGTTCGCAGCATAGCGAAGCTGGTGTGTGCCAAAGAAATTGGACAAGCCCCACCACTCACCTCAGGTCTACTATAAATGAAGCTGTTTAGAACCAGCCTAGTGAGTATGCGTCAAGCAGCTCCTAGTATAGCATAGCCATGTATAGTATATTATAGTAAGGGGGGAGGGAAAGGGAAATGAGGGTGAGGAGGGAAAGGAGGAGGGGAGAGGGTAAATCATGGCGTAGTTTTGTATGGTATAGTGTATCAAGGGATGGGAAAGGGAAGTGAGGGTGAGAGGGAGGGAGGGTGTGGCATAGTATAACAGAGCCAAGTGGAGTAGGGAGGCGAGTTTGAAACTGCATAGGCAGGAGCTCACGAAAAGGATAGCTTCTGACTGGGTGCATGATCTATACTCCATTTCAAACATCAGGTGCAACGCTGTGGAAGCTATGAAAGAAGTTCAGTGAGCAAAACGTATCCCTCCGCGCGTCTCATGGTCAGCTTTTGTCGCTGTAAACGCTCGCGCGAGCCGGCGTTTACGGGTTTTTTATTACTTGTAAGGTAAGAAACATGCTCATTTAATAATGAACCTAAAAATGAAAAGAAAAAATCTATATTGGGAAGTAACACCATTGAAATGCCAACGCATCGAGTGCAACAAGTCCCACAGCGTTGCACCTGATGTGTGAAACGGAGTATAGTGCTGTGGACAGGTGCGGACTGTATCTTTTCAAGGGGGGTGCCACGAAACATCTGGCCATGGCACAGCGGAGTGCCATGTAGGGACGCACAGATATACTGCCAGGCTCAACCACAGTTGAACCTCGACAGGCATTGCGAATTATCGATTGTAGCGAACTTACACACTTTGGTTGGACACGTTTCATTTCAGGGGCATTCTTTTTATAACAAAACTGAAAACACGAGAGCCGCCTCAATATTGGCTGTCATATTTTTCGTCATCCCCCCCCCCCCCCTTTCCTTTTGTGAATCTCTTGATTTTCGAAGTCCTTATGTTGGCAGGTATGGATGACTTGAAGTGAATGGGTTGGATACAGGTGGGTTCGACCACACCTTTATAAAATTAGGTTGGCAGGGATCTTAACGAGTTTTTTCACGTCTCTCCAAACCCAGGTCCCACACCACAAGGCACGAGCGGACGCATACGGGCGAGCGCCCGTTTACCTGCACTGTCTGCCAGAAGGGCTTCAGCCGACCTGAGAGACTCGAGACACACATGAACATACACGCGAGGGAGAAGTCGATGGAACTCGGCGAGTACGGACAATACGTCAAGCCCGAGGCGCAAGAAGCAGCACTTGCAGTAAGCCAATACGCACACCATCCCCTGCTGCGGCATGATGTTCGGCCAGGGGGCACAACACCTCAGGTGGTGTGCTTCAATGCACACAGCATAGCAGTGCAAGAGGTGTTTCCCTCGTTTCGCCACTTCAAGATACCGCAAGATTGCACGGCATCGGGCACTAGCACACACTCTGCCGCAACAGCCTCGCCAGCAGCTTACTGGCGGAGAATGTACATTCGTGCGAACCACTCAGGTTACAGTGGCACTTGACGACGCGGAAAAAATGCGGGCTGTGAAGCTAGAATGAAATAAGTCCATACTTAGGACTGTGCAGCGCTCACCAAAAAGATGAAGGACGAAATAAGTGAACGTTTTGTGGCACTTCTTTCATCCTTCGTCCTTCTTCTGAACACTGCACAGTCCCAAGTATGAATCCATACCGACTAGCTCAGTTTTTGTTGCATCCACTGCCAAGCCCTGCTGGACTATGCCGGAGAGCCGCAAGACTGTGAAGTGAACTGCACCTGCCCAGTACATCAAGCAACTCTGTTTTATTGTTTGTCCGCGATGGCATGTATATACAGATGCATGTGTCAGCAAATGTGATAAGGAGCATGTCTAGCACCAATTTTGTTACATAAACGCAACTGCTGAATACCACAGTTTTCTATTTAGAGAAATAGTCCAATGTGATGCGTTCGGCTTAAACAGGGTGCGGTGAATGGCGTGGTGTCATTACTAATGTGATAGGGCGAACTGCAGTGAGCTCGACTGCCCAGCTTAAGGTAAGGCTGGGACATAAGCACTTCTATTACTATGAGGGGGTGCTCCAAAGGCGTTTTGGAGAAGGACTGACAAAATTTTGTACCATGTTTCTTTCTGTTGCATTAAAGTAGGTAATAGCCCACTTATAACGGCTGGAAACATTTTGATCAAGCGTGTGGCAGTTAATTATTTGGAGATACAGTCCTTTTCATCTCACGTCTTCAAATATGAATTGGCTATGGTCGCAACCCAGAAAGGACAGTTTTATTGAAAGAGATGACTCACATGAGATACTTTTATCAGGATCTTCTCGTGAAAGAGCTTTCTTTTTTTTTGGGGGGGGGGGGGGGGATGTCAACACCCCTCCCTTAACTCACCCCTATGATCAATAAATAGATAGCTGGCGTATGAATGCTAGTCCGTTGAAGTAGATGCGAGTATAAATGTGAGCCGACATCAGGCTGATAGTAATACTGAAGTTGGATAGATAGGACCATAGATAGGTTGGCAAAATAATGTAGCGCTCACTCAGACTCACTCAAGAAATATATTTTGCGCATAGGGCCCACTCAGACTCGGGACTCGCCAAAATTTTCCTCAACTGGACTCACTTGGACTCAAACTCGCCAAAATATTACTCACCTGGACTCGCGGCTCTATTCGAGTCTAAGTGAGTCGACTCATGAGTAAGTTTGCCGACCTACGGTGGCGAGTGACCGCAGAGCTAGCGGCAGGTCAGAAACCGCAAGATAAAACTTACAGCCACAGTCATATTCTTCATCACATCTGTCATTACTCTTTGCTTCTTCCATTGCATTGTTTTATACTTTGTCCGAGTGGTATCTGCTGAAAACAAGGGGACAAGACTACACAGGATGACTGCATTCAAGAGGATACAAAGTGGTTCAGTCGGCCACACGAAACTGGACAACTCTTAAAAGAGTATTGACAAGGATTTTAAACATTTTTCGGGTTGTTGCTCTAAATAAAAACACGGGTGTCGAGAACCCTAAATTGAATGTCGTAGTGCTTGGGAATGCATTGAATATATCTTTAATACCACTACCTTAACACAACAATGTTGGTATTGGTATCGAGAGGGCGACATCGCAGCGACGTGTCAACACAAGCCTGACGTCGCGGGAAGACAAACTCGCGACATACTAGCAACAGCTGTCAGTTTGCCGTTAGTCGCGTGTGGTTCACGTGAACAACTGTGAGTGAATTGTCATCCAGAGACTGACAGCGATTTGTGCTATTTAGTCTGCCAGCAGGACACAAATTTCGCAAACCCAGTGAACTGTGTTGACTTGTGATAATGTTCATTGCGGTGGAGCTGGCTTGCAGATGCTGGGTGACGAAAACTTTAAAATCAAAGTAAAATATTTTCTACGTGTCGTCAGGCTCCAGTGTATTGAGAGCGTTAATAGTGCACACCATGGAAACGAAAAATATCTTTTTTGGGGTGCCTCAAAATCGTGTCAGTACTCCTTTAAAGGGACACTTAAAGGCAAATAACAATTTGCGTCGGAGTGAAAGATCAATGTTTGGGAATGTCTAAAATGGCAATATTATGAACAGCAGTGCTCTACTAATAGAGAAATTAAGGTAAATGTACGACACCACATGCGCTACGAGTGGGACATTTTGGAAATGATCCCAATGACGTCAGAGTGTCCGACTACAATTAATCATTGGTAATCAAACCAGCTGCAGTAAAAGAATGTTCCGTGCATTACAACACGTAATAAAATGCTGCTTGTTCGTTTCTGTTTGATTCATAGAAAAAAGAACCGCCTAGCGTTACTATGGGGAATGGTGCAAGTGGTTCAAAAGTTGCGTTTTCTCCTGGTTAGGCTGGATAGGTGGTGCCATCTAGCGGGGCCCAGTTGCACCAAGCAAGCAGAAAATTGTTCAATGGCATTTCTGTGTGCACTTTTTTTGCCTAAAATCGAACAAATAAACTGCACAGAAAGCAACTGCATGCAAATGAGCATTTTATCATTCAGACTCTATTTATTCCTTGGTAAAAAGTTGCTCGTTTTTCAAGTAAAACCATTCGTTCATGAGGAGCTAACCAGCTGCCAAATAGAGACTGGAATTTGATTAAGTTACTGCATAATTGTTCAGAGGACTTATCTCTGATTTGCAGCTGTCCCAGGCGAGTTGCCTCTTATTATGAGAAGAAAAAAAGATAAACAAGGGAAAAGGTCCGCAGCATCTTGCACACACTGCAACATTATACAACGTGTGCCAAAGTTCCCGCAAGATGTAACGAGTCGCAGTGCAGGAGACACCCAATAAATTACCTTGATGCTCTCAGTTGATTGCATATTGTAGATATGACATAACACCACTCAATTAGAGATGTGTGTCGCATGGGCTTTTGTACCACATTGTTCACCAGCTGTTTCACTCCATAGCACAATACCAGATCATTGTGGTAATGCAGCCACCTTCTCAATGACATTCTCGCCATCAGTCAGTCAGCCAAGAACTTTAATGAAAGGTCCTGAGGAGTTCAAGCTGCTGGGCGATCCATGAGGGACACCCTAGCAGCCGCTACCTTAGGCGACGCCCGAGTCGGGGCGGGAACGTGGTGGCGTTCCGCCAGTTCTTGGGCCCTCTGGACTGCCTTTAGTTGGTGATGGAGCTCAGAGCTCCTGAGTGCCTCTTCCCAGTCGGACTCACTGGTGAGAGGTCCCTGAGGTAACGCGGGACATTGCCAGAGCATGTGTGAGAGTGTACAATAAACTTCTGTGCAATCTGGGCATTGTGGAGTGATGTCCGCGTTGTAAAGGTGGAGTTGAGCCCGTGATGGGTACGAGCTTGTTTGTAGCATGCGAAAGGCTACCGCTTGCGCGCGTTCGAGCTTTGTATGTGGTAAGGGGTATTGGCTTCTGTCGATTCGATAGCGAGATGTGATTTCGTGGTAGGTTAATAAGGGGTCGTTGAACTGTATGTCTGGGCCCAACTCTTCGGTGGCTGTGATAAATTTTTTTTGAAGCTGTAGCTAACATTTTATGGCTAGGAAAATTTCTTATTGTTTTATTTTCATGTTTTACAGCTCAAACTAGATAACGTTGTATATACAGGAATAAAACTTTTTCATAATTAGCAAGCGCACTTCCCTGCGCTGCATATTCACCCAACTAATGGTGGCACCTGTCGTGCTCCAAGCGTAGACTATATCTTATTTGCACGTGATGTGGCTTATCTACTATGCGTGTTAAAGGGGCCCTGAAACACTTTTCAAGACCTCTTTGTTTTACATGTTTTACTAGCGGGCTGTGTAGATTGAAGGCTGAAGAGATTAGTGCAGAAAGAACGGCTGTGATAGGAACATGCAGTCCGAAGTTATTCAGCCTAGAAAGTTCAATATACAACGAAATGGCCGTCTACCCTCAACTCAATTTTCGCGGGGTCACCTGACCACGTTTCCCTCACCCTCTGTGACGTATGATAGCCCCCCAATGTAATGAACTGAAAGCTCCAATGTACAGGAAGCTTACATGCCATATTGCTCGTTATTTTCAACTTGATGATGCCGTTGCGATGGTAACAATGCGGTGCTTGAAGAGTGAACTGCACGTATGAAACAAGGCAGCTCGCGAATGCCTCTATAACATTTTGTAGTTTTAGTGATCTTTCTTGTTGTGATGGCATCCATATCAACGATCTTACATTTTTTTCGCTTCGGTGTCTTTGGACAACTGTGCCTGAAGCGTCCTTGCCATGTTTCCTCCAGCACAATGGTGTTCGGTGCATTCTTTGCCTGACGCTGCAGTTTGCAAGTTGAAAAAGTTGGAGAGCTTTAGTCTGTTGCGCGTTCAGTCAAAAACCATGCTAAAGAAAGAAGAAACCCCATAATAGTCGCTATTTTCATGCAACACCGCGATTACATCTAATGTAAGATTTATGCAATCACAGGCCTCCGCCATCATTTCTGCCTCAATAGTTCTGGCGAGCACCACTACGTGTTGATGTGGTCAGCACCGATGTAGGCGCTTCAAAAGAAGTGTTGGAGAGCCCCTTTAATGTCGTGAGCTGAGTCTACATTATCCATGTCATAGTGCAAGCAAACTGCGCTTGAACACGCCGCTTGCAGCGACTAGCCGCCATTAGTTGGGCAAACTGCATAGCAGCAAAGCCAGTTTTACAATTATGAAAAGTCTGTTTTTATCTTGTTCCTTCATATTTTGAACTTGGTCCTTTGAGTAAGGCATTAGCAAACACTGTATGGTATAGGCATTACAAATGTGTTCTATTACTGTCCTTTATTACTATCCTACTGAACTATATTACTGGTTTACTGTTGTACACCTTATTTCCCATTTACCACTCCCCTCTTTAAAAATGCCCTAGGGCCTTGAGGGTGCCACAAATAGATAGATAAATAAACTATGCCGGTCATCCAGAATGAAACTTGCATGCCGAATAGCACAAATGTGGCCTTTTACAACTTCGCAACTTGCCTTGTTCCACTCCTTGGGCACAGTCAGCAGCTACTAGGCTGATTAGTTCGACATTTTGTTTTCTAAGGGTGTCAACAATGTGCTAAAACTGAAATATTGCCATTTCTTTGAAACTCGGTGGCCAAATTAGCCCACAGTTGCAAACCTTGACTGTGAATTATCGCTTGGAATACTTAAAAGTGTCCAATATTTCAGTCATGGTTATACACCAGGCCTTGGGGGCCAGCATTAGTGCTGCTATTGGCGTCTGCACCCTTGGTTGCCAACTGTATATACTCAACGGAAAACGACGTTAACTTTGCGTCTAGAAACAAAGTTTTGTTATATACAATAAGTCAGGTAAGCAAGTTTCTCCACGTCCACATGTAACTTCTTTTCGGTCCATGGATCACCTCTTACAATATTAAAGCACGTAAAAGCTCAACTAAGAAATTTATGGCTTGGTGATTAACTCTGCGATTTCACTTCCCCCACCCTTAGCACAGTTTCAACAATTTCCACCAAAATCTGTTTATTACTGTTGCCGGTGGTGAAGCTTATCTCCGTATACACAAGTGTTCCTTCTAACAAGTTCCTCACAAAGGTTTTGTGAAAATACAGGCCACATTCAGGTTGCTGAACATGCTGGAGTGCAGAGTAGACGCATGTGATTCAAATGTGGAGCCTTGGTATATTTCTTTCCTATTTTTATAAGCCCACTGTTCCCTTCATATGCACACTTTCATGGTTAACACATTTAGGCATTCACTTGGAGTGATTACACAACCAGTGCTACCTCTGCAGGCGTTTCGTTGACTCAGGGCATCGATCATGCTGCTGCATTTTACAAGCATTGCTGTCTGCTTTTGCGTCAGAATTTCAAATTTGGCAGGACGTCTTGCACTAGCACAACCCTGCCACCACTGCCTTTATAGCTTTTGCGGCACCACTTGCAGTTCTTCATGCTCTCAGACTCCGTGGCTGTTCCTTTAGAGCAGGAACATCACTACAGCAAATGAAGCAGGCATAGTGGTTCTTCAACTGTTTGCCGAACCCTTTTGCCAACTTAGGCACTAGAGGAAGAACGTCCACTCAAATGCTCTTCCCTTCCGAGCGTCACGGTCACAAGGCATTTGCAGTTCAAAAGAAGACCTCTGGCTCGAAGGTGCTGGTCAAGCCCTTGCCAAACTACCAGCCGATGTCCCCACGCGCACACAAGCCTGTGAACACTGGACAGCTAAGTGTGACTTGGCCTTTCGCTTCGTGCACTTTCAGCACCGGGCACTGCTTACCGCACACCATTTGGTCGCCAAACGCTGTGCATCTCTGACCTCTCTTACTCAGTCTTCACCGTCTGCATCACGTTCCCGCCTTCCTCGTCGCTTTCCACCATTTTGAACTCGAAGTGGCGAGCGCGGAGGTGCTTCTTCAGCTTGAAGTTGTTGGCGAGTCCCTTGCCGCAGTGCGGGCAGTAGTGCGGGTACTCACCCGCGTGCAACATGCGCTCATGTTTCCTGACGCTCCCGAGCTCGGTGAAGCGCTGGTTGCACTGGCTGCATTGGTACGGGCGCTCGCCCGTGTGTGTCCGCATATGCGACTTGAGGTGTACCTTCTGGTTGAATGTCTTACCACACTCAGGACAGGCGTGCATCTCGGCATCGTCGGTGTGGAGCTTCTTGTGGCGGTTCAGGTTGGACGAGACGTTGAAGCGCTGGCCGCACTCTTCGCACTCGTACGGCTTCTCCTTGGTGTGCACGCGCATGTGCGTCTCAACGTCATCTGCCCGGTAGAATCCCTTCTGGCAGATGTAGCAGGCGTACGGGCGCTCACCGGTGTGGGTCCGCTCGTGCATTTTGACGTGGGCCCTGGGTGTGGGGAGATGGGACAGAAAGTGATCAGCAAACATGCCAACCTTACAACACCAAAACTGGTGGCCTTGACAAAAGGAGGTTTGTGAAAGAATACTTTGTCAGTTAAAAATGTTGCTCAGCCAGGCTTGTCGGCTAAAGAGCGCCAAAACCAAGAGAAGATTGCGTAAATACAAATTCACCAATGCAATAATATAGAAAATTGGGCGAGCTCATAGAAATTCATTATGGGATGTATCAGTGCACACACAACAAACAAAGGTGTACGTCTTTATTTGTTGCACCATTTACAGTAGTATGATTTTTATCAGCTTCTCTCTTCTGTGTTGGCAACCTGTAGTTGATTACTTAAAGGGCTTTTCACCAGGTTACATAGGAAATTGTAGTTTAACACTGAAAGTTACTGCATGCCCAATGAAGATCATTATTGGGCGAGCTCATAGAAATTCATTATGGGATATATCAGTGCACACACAACAAACAAAGGTGTACGTCTTTATTTGTTGCACCATTTACAGTAGTATGATTTTTATCAGCCTCTCTCTTCTGTGTTGGCAACCTGTAGTTGATTACTTAAAGGGCTTCTCACCAGGTTACATAGGAAATTGTAGTTTAACACTGAAAGTTACTGCATGCCCAATGAAGATCATTATACCAGAAGAATTCTTCAAATTAGTTCATTATGAGCTGAGAAAACCAACATTTCAAAGGGACGCGAAACCATGATGCGAGGAGGTGAGATTGAAACCCTTGCCACTCGCCTCGTGTAGCCTTTGCAAACTAAGTCCCTTCCCTGCCACATTCACCATTGGTGCGGGAGGATCACCTCACGCATATGCATCAACACCACACGCACACGCATGACGTGCCTAAGCCAGCCCGAGCGGCGTTGTGTTGGTGTCCTCTACAGTGTATTGTCTGTTTCTGCGGGATAGATACCTTGATGCATGCACATTTAGAGAGGCTGGTACGGATCATGAATCTTTACCATGACGCACCCCGTCATACCGCTGGAACTGCTGTCACGGATGATGCTGCATAAACATTTAGGTAGACGCAGGAGGATAAATTAGCCTAATGAAAGCTGGAACTTGACAGAAAATTGTACAGTTTCATTAGCATTGGCTGATGTCCACACGGCGCGGAAACAGCAAGAACATGTGCGAAGCGAAACTGTGGTGGATTAGTCTTGCATCTCTAACTAAAAAAAGAAAGAGAACACATTCTGTTTGAGTGTTTTATTATTTCTCTCAAGTTTCATTTATCTATTCAAGCAACAAATTACACTAAACATGTCATGTTGAATAATTCTCGAAGTGTTCACGTGCTGCTGTGAGCAACGCCAGAGCACCGATGTCTACATCGTGAAGTGACGTCAGAGCACAGGTAACCACGTATGGTCATTCCTTGTTGTAAGCCCATTTGCGTGAGCCCTATTGGAATGACAATTTAACTTTGGCAAATTGGCTGTGAAGAAGTGTTATTTCCCACTGACGCAATCTTAGCAAAGTTGCAGCAAAAAGATTGTTTGTTGCTCAACTTTTTTTTTTTTCATCGTTTCCTCATGCAATAGTGCTTGCTTGAGAGAGTTGGTAGCACTTCCTGAGCAGGGTTTCCAGCCAAATGCACTGACAGGGACACAGGAAGAAAGACAACACACTGCTGGCTGCGTTTCGCTGGAAACCCTTCCTGATGCAATTTGTGCACCACTATAGCCTAGCGATTGTTTTTGAAAAAGAAAACTTTTACTAGCATTATTTCGTGCTCCATCTTGCCTGAGTCACTGCAATGCGCACGTAGTGCCACTGTCGGCACGACCGTGGATGGCAAACATGCGTATGTGAAGGCCCATAGGCATTGCAAACCCAGTCAAAACAAAAGCGTAGGGATAAGCGAATAGTAACCTTGAGGTTCGAAGCAAATAATAATTTTGTCAGATAATTTAGAACCGAATAGTTGTTACAGTATTTACTACATATTATTAAGAAATATGAGCACTTTTGTCACGACCCAACTAACTTGCACAATATTTCTAAGAATTGGAACTAGGCATGAGCGAGTGTCACTCTTTTGGTTCAAAGTAGAGTGGAAGCAGGTTCGGATAGTGGCAGAATTTTAAGTAAGACTGCACGAGTTATAAGCAGTAAAATATATTGCGTTTTAAAATTGATTATACTTTGTGCATACAACCCCTCATAGCAACTTCAAACTGAAAAACAAAAAAAAAAGTTAATTGATCCACGCAGCAGCAAAACAGACTTTTCACGGAGGTTATACGCGGTCAAATGTACAGGCTGGTTCACACTTGGGGGAAAACTCAAAGTGCACAGAAATGCGATACGCTGAGTCGAGCGATGGCAGCAGCGTGCGCATACCCAGACACTCGAGAAAGGAGTCTTCAACTACGTCGGCTGCAACAGCGGCGTGTGCTGGCTGCCTTTCGGCGTGTGCTGTGCTACCCTCAGGAAGAATGCACAGATTTCATTGTCACTACTGGAACTGAGCTGATAATATTTGCTAAACGTTGTGCGACACTAATCTCTGAGCCTTCATGGGCAAAAGTGGGGCTCGGCAAACCTCTTTTTTGACAGCATGTTTTGTTTGTTCGCCCAAAAAGCCAAGGTACCGTAGCGTGCATGCATATTTCTTCACTGTGTGTGCTACCGTAATATGTACAGCGACAAGAGGCACCAAAAGTGCGCACAACGTGCTCAGTCTCCAAGTGCTGCCTATGAAAGTAGCATGCTTCTCGACAATGCGGCCAGCGCGCATGGCCGTAGCAGATCATGTGGTTCAACACTACGTCCTTCGAGCGTCTGTGCCTGCATGAGCTGCTGCTACTGCTCAACTGCAGGGCTTGCCACAGTGTGATGTGATGCGCTCTGAGATTTCCCCTAAGTGTGAAACAGCCTGTATGTCTATTCATTCATTCCAAATACTTCACGATATTGAATAATTTAAATTCGTGTTTAAGCGAATTCAAATACAGTAATATTCCTTATAATATTCGAAGTGCTTGAATATTCGCCCATACCTATGAACCTGTTCTTGCTGTGAAGGCTGCGAACGAAATCGCCGAAAGAGGACGGACTTACTTTCTGTCGCTGCTGTAATTGCAGAAGGAGCACTTGTGTTTGCCCTGCGGCCTCTTCCGGTGCGATGTCTGCCAATGCCGGTGCAGATGCTTGGCTGCCGAGAATGCGTCGCCACACGCCTCGCAGCAGAACACGACGCACTGGGTAGTTATGGCGTTCTTGCCTGCGACAAGCGCCATCAACGATACTTTTATGGGTGCCACTTTATTTTTAGGACTCGCACTTTATTGCCCGAGTAATGAAGTAGCATGCTACAGTTGCAGAACAATAATTCAAGGCCAACTCCAGCGCTTTTACAATGTCAATGCATCTCAATGAAATTTGCAAGGCACTTCTGTAATTTATGCAATACAACTGACCTGAGAGATGCACACATTAAAAAAAAAAACCCTGATACTAAAACTGAAACCTCGAGTTTTTGTTGTTTGATTGTCCTGTATGCGTCGGTACTTCTGACTGAATCTTAGTGGCGCACATTGCCTTTAAGATATTTTAATTTGGCTTTAAACTAAGCGCAAGTACTCATGTGAGTTGGCAGCACCTTGCAACATGGCTGCTGGTATGACACAGATCGAAGCCCCATACGTTCCATGAGTAAAGCGAGTATGTCGTCCATTCGTTTAACCAGTACTACTTTGTGAACTGGTTCATGGTGGCGCTGCACCGCAGAATTCGTTTAAAAAAGTGCAGCCGTCGTGCACGGCAAGTTCAAGGATTCCCTGCACCTACGCGTGAGGTAGTGCCGATTCTGTGCAGCACAAGATGGCTAGAACCACAGTAGATAACACAGCCGACTGCATTTGTGTCTATTTTAACGGCATCCAAGATCTAAGTCGAAGGCCTTGATTTTCTGCTCTATCAATAAGCCTGTGATGGTGAAATTTACAACATTAGAGTCCTCATGGTAACAATTTATCAATCTAAACCAATTCGTTGCTTCACTTTAAGTGTCCCTTCAAAGTGAGACCTGCTTCTTTGTCTGAAATGCCAAACATGTGCGCCACGAACAAAACAATCTCTTGCTGAATGACCCGCACTCACGTCTCCTGCGCCCCTTCTTCTCCGGCTGTGGGAATGTCTTCACGAGCGCAGTGCAGGGCTCTTGCTCGACTTCCTCGGCCTTTTTCCGGCCTTGGGTCCTATAGATTCTGGTCGTCTGCACACAGGCAATGATGAAAACTCGTCAGTATAATAATAAATAAATAAAAAAAAAAGATTGCAACCAAGGTTTGCCAGACCTAAAATGTGAGAAGCAGCCAAACTATCACCATAAAGTAGCCAAAAAGTGGCCATCTTTGGCCAGAGAGCAGAAATGTAGCCAACAAAGTAGCCCCATAATGAAGAAACGTTGAATCTGCTTCTATAGTGAGGGAGCGTGCTCGCGTGGCCATGCGCTGATGCCTTCTCACAGTCACCGCATGGCGGCGCTGCAACTCTCTAAGGTCCCTCGCGCGTTGGCGGCTTTTGCGCTTTCAGCTGCATATAACACTGCGCTTTCTGCTGCGAATGTCGTGTTCTTCGTTGCTTTTGACGCACTCGTCAAAGCACTTGACCAGAAGGGGAAAATCTTAGTGCCAAATTACTGCCCGCAGAGAATCCTCAACTGGTTTGGCACTACAAAACGACAAAGCGTTTCACACGTGCCTTTTGTCGTCTGCTAGTTTTCACTATTCTGCGCTTAACTACCAAAGCGAAATAAAAAAGCCACATTGAATATCCTACAATAGAACCAACTTGCCAATTGAAAACAAACAGCTAAGGTTGATGAGACACAAGAAATCGTGTTGTAGGAATGGCTCACGGCAATTTCGATCGCGCTCAAGTCCGACTCAGATTCTTCGCTGCTACACGAAAACATTGGCTGGCGATTAACTTGAAGAAGGTTGTCTAGAAGGGCCAGTTGGTGCATGTTACTGCGATTAAAACAGCGCGAAAACGAGACGAAGGCTAAGGAACAACAGCGCTTGCATTGTCTGTTTCTTAGTCTTCGTCCCGTTTTCACGCTGTTTTCAACGCTGTAATTTTACTGAACCCAGATCCACTGAACTGCGATTTGCACCTCTCAGTCGAGGTCACATTAGCAGTGCATCACACTTGGCATGATGCACCATCATGCTGAGTGTATACTCTATATGTGCCGAGGTAGCCGGATCATGTGGCTACGATAATTCTTAATTGCGAAGAGAAACTTCTTAATAACTTCATAACAAGAATTATCGCGAAAAGAGAAATTTCTCTCTTTGCGATAATTCTTAATTGCGAATAAAAAATTTTAAAATTTGATGCGGAGCAGGTCGACAGTAATTGCGAATGCCAATATAACACTGCTATTCCACAAATGCACTTATATTTCTTGCAAACATTATGATACCAGCTCTTGCACTTTGTTCGCTTTCACCTACGGAACATCTGTACTCGTCCAGTGCTGCAGGTACTAACATAGGCCCCAAACTTCTGGATCGGTTGTTTCGGTGTTTTCTGTAGTCTGCATAGGCGTGCGCATGAGGGGGAGGTGGGGCCCCCCCCCCCCTAGTCACCTCATAAGGGGGGGTGCAAAGTCAGCCCATACATTGACATAAGAGGCAGGGAGAGCGCTGCGACGAACCCCCCCCCCCCCCCTGAAGGGGAACCCTGCGCACGCCTATGCCTGTGCCTACTTCAATGTTGTACATGAGTTCATCATTGTCAGCCTGTTTTAGTTCACTGCATGACAAAAGCCTCTCTCAATGATCTCCAGTTCACCCTATTCTGTGCGAGCTGATTCGATTTTATCCCTGCGAACAACTTAATTTCATTACTCCATCTAAGTCTCTGTTTTCCCTCACTGCATTTCCCATCCTTTGGCAAACATTCTGTTGTTCTTACTGTTTACCGGTTGTCTGTTCTACGCATTATGTGGCCAGCCCAGGTCCATTTCTTTCGCTTGATGTCAACTAGGATATCTACAACTCCTGACTGTTCTTAGATAAGATAGCCACCATACCTGGCATGCCTTGGATGTCATATTCTGTGCTTTCAGTGGTTTCTCTGTAGGCTCTTCTTCTGGAAAAAAAGAGAGATAGATTCACTCTAACCACAAATGCATTATGAAACAAAGCTTTCATATAAAACATTGCTGTATAAACACGCAGTCACATACATGGCATAAAGACATCCAGCCATCTGCCAGCAGCCACAAAAAGCAGCTGCAATGGAAGGCTTACCACGTTTTAAAGGAAGGCAGGAAACGGGCACCTATACTAGAACGGCTGCTTCCTCTAGCTGCCAGCAGACGGCCATACAAGTTCATGCCAGTGCCATTCAGAGTTCTTCAATCGTACGAGTTGTGAAACTCCGCTTGGGCTCCAAGTGTCAAAATCTGGCCCCACCATTAGCTGAAATCGTGGAGGTCTGCTGATTATGGCGCCATCCGTAGGCAAAAAAACAAGCTAATAAATGGCATTTTTGTGTTCTGGTGCTAAAGTCCTCAATGGACGCCACACTGATGAGGCTAGCTGTGTTCATTGCGCTTGAAGTTTACATTTCGCAGATCATACTACGCCTACAGAACTGATCAACCTTTCTTGAAAGCACTTGCAAATTCTTGCTGCGGCAACTCATACAATAACAATGAAGTGGTGCAATGGTTTCCAATCCTCCGCAATTTCGTCCATGGGCATGTCTGCGTTTCGCAATGGAGTATTGCAACTGGTAAGAATGAAGACCTCAAGTGAAATCCTGGTGGCAGCTAGCTCTCCCAAAGATAGAAAAAGCATTTTCTTTATTATTTTTTTTTCCGAACAATACACAGAGTGCAAGACTGAATGACTACAACCAAAGTACGCTATTTTTCCACAAAAATTTAACACGAATGGATCAACTGTAAGCGCAAAGACATTCTTCTGATGTCATAGGCAAAATATGCATGTCCGCATACGATTTAGACTAAACTGGGCAGAGGAAGATGCACACGGGCCAGACCATCTCGCTTTGCAGATCACCTCGCAGTTCACTGCAGGCTTCTGTTACGGCCTTACAAACTTCCCTCTCTTATTTGATGTCACTTCCAGGTTACACTAAACCACTCTTATAAGACTTATGGCCCTCATGCCGACTTCTGGGTACCCAATAAGCTTAAACACCTTAGGCTGGCTTCCAGCCTACACTTTACTTCCAGCCTACAATTTACTTCCAGTCAGAATGTCGGAAATACTCCGTAACAAAGGCAAAAGCTCTGGGGAAGACGGAAGCTTGAAGAGATGAAAAATTTGTGAACACGCGCTGTCGCTGGAGCTTCAATAAGGAGACTTGTTGCAGCCTTGAAAAAGGTGTCAGGGTTCATGCTCGTTTACATGACAAAAACTCAAGGGTTTTCAAGGACTTTCAAGGCTATGTGTGCAAATTTTCAAGGACCAAATTGTCTGTTAGAAACAAATTGTTCAGGTGAGGATGGAGGCTTGAAATAACTAGAATTCATCGAAAAGGGTAACATCGCTGGAGCAGACATCGAAAAACATGGCTCCAATGACATTTTCTTTCTAGACAACTTTCAATCATAGTTTCTTAAAGTTGCATAGATAATCACTTCCAGTATGACACAAGATATATAATCTCACAGGAAAAACTAAGGAACAGTTATTATGCAATGCCTTGTTGCTTTTGCTGCATTTTCATATCAATGTCCACTATCTCCTGCTGATTGGTCCTGGCAGTCTTCCTAAGGCTGTTTGACTTGATGATGCACATCAGGTCGCTAGTTGCCTCTGCCTTTCCTGCATATGATACCTCTGTCACACGGCCACCACCGAACTCCATTTCACTCCGTTCGGCATTTAACTCCCTGATGGAGCATCACGAGAATGGAGTTGCGGCCGTGCTACACGGCTCAGCGCAAGCTTTCGACGGGAGCCGCATGGGGCAGAAACGGCGCTGCGGTGCATGTCGAAACGTCCCATTTTTCACGTATGTATAGTAACCTTTAAAGCAACGTAGACGTGTTTTTTTTTTTTCATGTGTGTGTGTGTGTGTGTGTGTGTGTGTGTGTGTGTGTGGCATGTAATCTAAGAAAATTAAACCTAGAAAGTATGCGATATGTTATTGCAAGACTTGTGTTCTCCAAGCACGGGGAAGTTGAAAGCAATGCTGGCCACACTGCGCTCTTGTTTTGGTGAGACACGTGTGTGGTGAGCGAACGCAGGTGAGCGTGTCTGGTTCACTGTAGTTGTGCGCTTTGAAACTGTGTGTGTTCGCAACTCTAGGCTGGTTAAAATTTATAATTGAGCGTATTGAGACGATTTTGTTAGCTCGGTGTTCTTCGCAGCAGTCACTATCTGGGAACGAGTACTTCATCGAGCCCAAATGGTCGTTTCCGGACTCCATTCGCCAAACGCTCCATTTGACTTCCTCGGCGAAATGTAGACCGTGTGATACGAACTCCATCTCCCTCGACGAAACGACGAACGAGATAAATGGAGTTCGGTGGTGGCCGTGTGACAGGGGTACGAGTCTGCTGTAGCTGTTAATTCCTTACCAGCAGCTTCTAGTTTCTTTTTGTAAGCATTTCGACCTTCTCCTCAATGCAACATTTCTTTTTCTGTTTCTCATCCTCCTGCCTTTTCGGAGTTTCCAAAAATGCATGGTGTTGGTTCCTCGCAGAAGCTACTGATGTTCTCAATTCTTATGCATGGTGTTGGTTCCTCGCAGAAGCTACTGATGTTCTCAATTCTTTTGTGATGGGCACATTACATATGCCACCTGCTACATTTACGGCGTCACAAATAATGCGCTGCGAAATGTGTGACAATATTTATTAAAAATTAAAAAAAAAAAAAAACGAAATTCAAGGATTTTCAAGGATCTGCAAATATTCCAGCACTTTCAAGACCTTGAAAATGAACTTTTCAAATTCAAGGGTTTTCAAGGGTTTCAAGGACCCGCATGCATGAACCCTGGGTGTGCTTGTCGAAACGTCGGCTCCAGCAACATCCTGTGTTCATGAATTGGTACTTCATATCATTTACCTTCAATTTACATTTATCTAAGTAGATCACCTGTATACTAATACCCCGAAGATTGGGGGGTTTGATCCTGGCTGTGGCGGTCCCATTTCAATGGAGGCTAAATGCTACAGGCCCGTGTGCTGTGAGATGTCAATGCACGCTAAAGAACACCAAACCGGTTGAAATTTTTTAAGCCCTCCACTACGGCGTCCCTCATAATCATATTGTGGTTTTGGGATGTTAAACCCCAGATATTACAGTAGACTCTCAGTAAATGGGAAATCTCTTAAACGGAACTGCTGCTTATATGGAACAAGTGCTTCTGACAAGATTGGTTTCGTACTTGCATTCACCCTTGTTCATCTCTCAGAAAATGGAACGCCTGTTAAATGGAACATATTTTCCTGGCCCCTTCAGGATCCGTTTAATGAGAGTCTACTTATTACTTGTCTACTAATACCCAAAACTGACATAGTAGCACACCCGATGCCTTTAAGAGCACTTCGACACTTGCAACGGTAGATGCTTTGACAAAAAAGAAAACTCACTAGGACTTTGTGGCGGCTGCTGCAGGACCTTCATGTGCACGATCGTGAGTTTCTGCGGCGCTGTTTCCGAAATAGGCCCCCCCACTCTGCTGGTTGAACACGTGAACCGGCATGCGAATAGGCTTGCCCACATCCTTGGCTTTCACCACCATGGTGACTCTAGAGTGGCTGGCAACAGGCAGTGGTGAGCTTTGAACCCCCTGCGACACGGTGCTCCCGGTGGGCTGCAGAATACACCTACGCACAATCACGGGACCCGCTGTCCCCGATGGCACGCGGGATCCGGCCACGATCACTCGACCCTTGGGCGTCACTTCCGGAGGACGTGACGGATGAAACGGTTTTCAGCTTCTTCGTTTCGGGACTCTCGGCGCCTACGGGAGCGGGCCTCTTTTCCGAACTCAGAATGACAGACGCAGTCGCCCTGGCTGGCGGGACTTTCCCACTGCTGGCCGAGTCTACAGCGTAGCAGTGGTCGTCTTTGTGGGGGGGAGCTTACCGTTACGCAGTCACTCGCTCTACCAACTATCACAGGCGGCTTCCTATCCACGATGTCGCTGCCCGAGTCTTTGGTGGTCGAGACGGTCTCGCAGGCTAAGTCGAGGTTAGCTGCATCGATTATGAGCTGCAGCGGATTGGGCTCCTCAAAGTACCCCACCGTTTCATTCGCTGCACACACGGCCGGACCGCAGGCCGCCTCGTCGGCAACTGCATCCACGGCCTCGTGCTCAGTCATCGTCGGAACACTGTCTTCAGTTTCGTCTTTTGGAATATTAGAACTGTCGCCCTGGTTTTCTAGTTTCAATAACTCGCACACTTCATCCAACTTCGCGGCTGCTTTGTCCTGGACAGTGCCGTCGACCTGCGCCTTGGCTCTGATTGAAAGAGGATGAACAGCCAGTGAGTGAACTTTTGTAGTTAGAAAGGCAAAAGAGTGTACAGGGGCACAATATTGTACACGGTTCGTGATGGAACGTTCTATCATGCTGCACAAGATTGGTCAAGGCTTGTCTTAAGAGTCAGACATGAGAATAGAAACCAGAAAAGGCAGTGCTGTCAATCATTTTGTTGTGTGATAGGCAAAGAACAGGCGACGACACCGTTCCGTCTGATAAAACGAATATAGAATGGTCTCCAGATGACTTGAATTGGGTTGCAACGTAAGCGCTTGAGCCGGAGATTCAAATTAGCCTGCTTTGTGTTTGGCCTAATCCAATACCATGCCGATAGTTTGTGAAAATGGCAACTAGCACCTTCCACTGAATGTTTCGTGAAATTGCATCTTTTTGCCACTTTGTGCGAAACAAACAAAGATGAAAAAAAGAGCACACACAGCGCCACTTCGCGCTAGTTCTTGTGTGCTCTTTCCTTCGTGTTTGTTTCGTGCAAAGTGGCTAAAAGAACAATCAAGACAGTAGCACAAATAAGATGTTAAAGTCATCGCACTGTTTAAATTCAACCATTGAAAAACAATGCCCCCCAATACTCACATTCAGTTATAATGATTCTATATTTCTACATACATTAAAAGCATTTCTGAATTTTCTCAGCAGATGATCAAAAATTGACACATTCTTCCGGGGCGCTTGTCCTTCACCTATTGGCTGTTTGCTCCCTCTCGTTCTCTCGTGGCGTTTCTTGCCACTCACTGGCTGTTCCTCACAGAATGTGTACAAAAATGTATCCCAGAGCGAAAGCTCTAATCACACAAAAGCCAATATCAATACCGCAAGAGGGTCGCAAAGGCACCCACCTGGCCTTGGCAAGCTGGGCACGTATCTCCTGAAGCTGCTTGCACAACTGCAACACATCGCAGTCCGATGAGACTTGCATAGTTGCCACTTGCCGCGGCTGCTGCTGGGAGGGTTGCTCCTTCTCCACTGCAAAAGACAAGCATGCATTTCAATGAGAACTAACAGACAATGATGCCAAGGAAAGTATAGGGGATGTTGTTAGTAGTAATTGTAATGTAAATGTGAAGAAACGAAAGTGGATGAAAATATAACTTGCTGCAGGCAGGTACCGAACCTGTGACCTTCGAATAACGTGTCCGATGCTCTACTAACTGATCTACAGCGGCGGCCATCACCCCGTCCACTTTATGGGGTACTTATGTGCATTTAAACCTGGGAGTGTTAGTCAACGCCGCTAGTAGCCATGACAGCGAGTGTGGAAAACTTTTTTTTACTTGTTGGCATCACGTAGCATGTGAACTTATTACGAGCTGGCAGCTGACCAATAATCCCTTGTATACTAACTGAAGGCATCAAGCCTGGCAGAACGAGACCGTCGCTATGAATGAGGGAAAGATGTGGAAATTTAAGGGCTCCTTTTGCTTTGTTAGACTAACAGACTTGTTTGTCTAACAAAGAAAAACGAGCCCCTATATTTCCACTTTCCTTCAAGCATGCATGTTGGAACTTAAAGAAAACGTGAGGAGAAACATTACACCAGTTTTATACAAATAAACCATTATCTCAAAGCATTACTCGCACTACTTTCACAACCATACTTTCATGACTTCATGGGCAATATCAAGTGAAAGGTTAGTGCACTGCGTATCAGTTATGCAAGTTTGTACAGCATCAAGTTTAAAGGGGCTCTGCAACACGTTTTCAGCATGGTCAGAAAATGCTGACGATCAGTAGTCAAGCCTCCAGAGAACATTTAAGCCAAACATTATAGTGCAGCATGCGCCCTGAAATTTACAATTAGTTCTCAAAGACAACTAGAAATCGTTCGCTCTTCTCTTGACAAATGATGCCATAAGCCCAAAGTCCATGGCAAATGTCTGACTTGAGCATCGTAAGCTGCAACGTTAATGTGACTGTTGCGGTAATTCACGATGTGCCCACAAGCTCGCTTGCAATCACACTGAAGGTAAGCTGCGCGTCCAAAAAAAAAAAAAAAAAAAAAAAAAAAAAAAAAAAAAAAAAAAAAAAAGAGCTCAAGCCCATGATGCGTGCTGATGAATGGGCGGAGCTTTTTGCTCCCCTGTCTACCCCCCAGCCCCTGCATAGCTTTTAGCGTGCTTGCTGGTATGAAAGGACGGAGAAAGTGCTCAAAGCGCGTGGCAAATCACTTCCTTGACATTTCCGTCACAGAAGTGTTTAAGCGACATCACTTCCGTCACATTTCCGTCACGGCAGTTATGTTCGCTAAAATGTACACGAGTAGATGACGAAGGAAACCCAGAAGAAAAATTTTTGTTGATTTCGATGACCTAGGAATTGAATGAAGCGACACCCTCTTGGCTCCCGACAACAGGAGCTGGCGCTCTATGCACTGCGCAATTGACCCACATGCACAAGGCGTTACAAGCGTGCCTTATATCTCTCACAGTGATGTTGGTGGGGCGGTATCGCCTGTCTATAAAGGGCTCGATACAGTCCGACGCTATTGGCATCCATCTGCACAAGATGCAACATGCTTTCTTTTCTGGCTTATGAAACATCATCACTTGGTAACAGTGGTCCTTTTGTATCATGGATGGCGAAGTTACAATTCCAAGTCCAACATTTCTTTTTAATGTCACCTTAAAGATGAACTATAACGAGGAAACTGTGATGCATGTTTTTTTTCTGGCCCTTTTGGTCCCATGCACCGTTAAACAATGCAGACAAGGGCTGCACTGTCAAACCACATTAAAAAAAAAAAAGTGATTTGATATTTTCTCAGCCAACATTGCATGCGACCTGATGGAACCCATCTGTAGATTAGGACAGTTAGGTTATAATGCCACTTTAGTTGTTTCTTTTCTTGCAGACAACAAAGTATCGTCACGACAGCCATGGAACGTTTAGTTTGAGCACTGCTACATTGGCAGGATGTAATTTATTTGCAGGATGATGGCATAGCAGTGCAGCCAAGACTGGAGCGGAAAAAAAAAAAAAGAAACGAGTCACACCAAGTGTAAAAAATATTTTATAAAACAAGTCTTAACAAAAGCTATTTATAGAAGATGTCTACCAGACTATGTTCACGCCATCAATGGTATGCAGGCTGCCCTTTGACAGTGTCACTGGGAACGGGGATAATCAAACTTTTAGGAATAAAGACTGTGATTGTTCGGCAGCAGAAAATAAAACAGTATGTTTAAAGATACATGTTTTAATGAATTATTCATCTTTTAATATATATTTGTACGGGTACCTCTTTGGTTAGAGCACAGTGGAATCTCCTTGATACGATTCTCATGGGCATTAAAAATAAAAACGTATTATTTCAAAATCGCTTCATCCAATATAGGGCTCACACAGTCCCAAACTGTACACCCGTCGGCAAAATAAGTCGGGATGCGAGCGCGACCACAATCAGATGAAAACTGCATCGCCACGCCGTCTAACGTCTGAAGAGACATCGCAGTGCGCGTGCACGTGCTTTCACGCTCGTAGCCATGTCTTTTTGCGAGCTTGCAGCAGGCTAGCTGATTACATGTAGCGTTTTGCGGTAGGGGTTGCTTTCTTTGTTCAGTCCGTCACACGCTCAGTTCGACGGTTGCACGTTGGCAGTGAGCGGTTCATCGCTCGCTTCGCATTTATTGACAGATCATGCGTAGCAGCCGGACCTTGTCTTCTAATCGTATGCTAGTAAAGTGAAGCATATTTTCGGCTCGATGTCTGTTCGCTTTTGATGCCCTCATTCGCATTTCAGTACGCTTAAGAAAACATGCACAGAAGGGAATTAATTCTGCATATGTGGCACCGGTTTTTCCCAGAGGCAAGATATGTTATCTTATAAATCGTGTAAAGTGAGCAGCACGCGCTTCGCGCCAACCGTGCCCCCTTCTAACTGAACACATTACAGACTGAAGAAAGCGCCCCTACCGCAACACGCTGCATTTATTGAGCTATTCCGCTGCAAGCGCATACAAAGACATCGCTGCGAGTGTAAAAGGACGTGCACGCACACTGCGATGTTTCCGCAGACGTCAGACGGCGCGGCGAGGCAGTTTTATCTGATTGTGGTCGCCGCTCGTGCGTCCCGACTTATTTTGCCGACGGGTGTACATATATGACACAGATATTGCTTTTATTAAAGAACTGCAAGATAGGCTTTCATTTTGCACTCCTTTTTGTTTTTCAATGCCAGCCAGGAAGGTTTTTTAGAACACACAGAAAAGAGTACCAGTTTCCAATTTTTGTTCAGTATCCCTTTAAAGCTTCGAGTCCCTAGCCAGAAATTACTGGCCGGCGATTACCTGTGTGATCTCCCGCCTCTTCGATATTGTCATCGCACTACAGCAAGTGCTGGGGTGCCACGATGGGCAGACGTAATGCCGCTTGGTGTGAAAATTGAAACCATACGAAGTTTTCAGATTCTTTCACGATCGTATTATCCCAGCCCATGCAGAAATTTGACCGTATTAGCAATGCGAAAAAGCATCGTTCCTACAGGAGAAAAACGTATGATGCCAAAAAACATATCAAGCAGGATCGTATTAATGGGATTTCACTGTACTCATTTGTGGCAGAAATGCATTTGAATGAGTTTAGTAAACTCATTCGTTTGCACAAGTCATTCTTGTTTAATGACATTTCATGTCCCCATGTAGCAGCCAGCTAACCACATTAAATGTAAATGGTATTAGGTACAAATGACAAAGTCGCTCGTGTAACAGGAATATTACAGAAACATTTCGTGGTAATGGCAAAGGCATGGCTGGATTTCGAGCTTTGGTAATTAATGTAAGGTAAAGAGAGACCAAGTAAAAACTCAGAATTCTAAGCATGGTTTCACAGTCATCTCAAATCTTAGGGCACACTATTTGTCACACAAAAATTTGGCAGATCCCACGTACCATAGGAATCGATGTTATGCGAAGCATGCAAAGGGAAGGTGACTGTGGTGTAATTTCTTTGTTGAGCGAAACGTTACGAAATGACGGAAAACATATCTACAAATGTTATACGCACAGACATGTATGTTGAACAGACACATATGTTTTGTATAACCAGCTATTTACAGTTGCGTAACGATGCCAACAGCAACATGGATATTACCAACACCAGAAGCGGTAAGCTGAAATGTAGCGATTGTGCTTGCGAGGATGGTAGCCCTGGATAGCATAGACCAACTTCAGTAGATGGCGTTTAACTACAATTGACGCTAACCCCACGAGACGCAACTATGATTGGAGTAAATATGTAATGTTTATAAAATTAGATACGCAGCACTGCAACCACAGTTGACATTTCACCAACATTACGCCTGCATAGAGCCTTTTTCCGAAGGAGTTCCGAGAACTGGCGTGGCCGTGTGGTAGAATACTTGATTGCCACGCAGAATGCTTCGGTTCGATTCCTGCCTCGGAGCATAACATATATTCTTTGCATTCGTCGGGTCAACGCTGCCGATGTCGGTTTTTCTTAACGCTCTCGCATATAAATTACTGATGTCTCTTCTCGCCGTTCCTTGGTAGATATAAACTGTCGAACACATGCGGCGCATACCCACATACCGCGGCCCCTGGTATACGAGTATGTGCCACACGTGTCGGGAGGAAAGGGTTTGACGTACGCGACGCGATTTTCAGATTATTCATTTCATAACCGGAGAGTCATAATCGTCAAACCATCTTACCCTCTCATACTACTTTTGGTCTGCCCCAAGTTAAGGAGGTGATCACGAGAGCACCCAGACGTAGGGGGGCTAGATAGATAGATACGTAGATAGAAACGCTCAAAGTGTCTGCAGTGCGCAAAGAAATGCTTCGCATTTAATAGCTCACATACATTCAACAAGCCAAACTTATCTAAGACAAGCACATTCGTCCTATGCACATACAGCAATACAAGATGAACACATTCAACTCTCAAATAAAAACATGGGTACTGCTATGAGTGATCAAGCCGCGAAAGATTGCTTATCTTGTGACCGAGACACTCTACAAGGCAATTGTCGATGGAATGCTACCATTTCATAATGTTGCGGTTTTACGTCCCAAAAAACCACGATATGATTGGGGGGGGCCGCCGTAGTGGTAGGCTCGGGAAATTTGGCCATCTGGTGTTCTTTAATGCGCACCTAAATGCTATCATTTCATGTAACGAAGGTTTAAACCATTGGCTTTCTGAGCGGAAATGTGTCTCCAGGAAACGCATCTTTCGCATGACAGTGCGTCTCTTTGTAGCTCATGTTCCCAAAAAGTGGCTGCGATTCAGATTTCGTGTTTCGCATTTTTTGATCTTTACTTCGGCTTTGCCTCTCTGTCGTTAAGCAGCTGCCGTCATAACACCGTGAAGCCGCTGACTCTTACATAAACGATTAGAGAATATTAAGCGTAGACACTAAGCACCGTTGCATGCCTTCCTATCTTGTCAATGTCCTTGTTGGGGAGGTAGAATGTTTCACAGTTTCAACAGAGAACGTTCATTTTTCGTGCTGCATACGGGATCAATTTAAGGTGAGGCCACTCGTTCATGTTACTACGTGTTGATGTAAGAACTGTTCGAACGAACGGAATGCGGCGAGTACACAAAACGAACACACACGGTTCAAGTTACCAAACGCTGGCGCGCTTCTTCAGATGGCGCATTGTTAAGTGGCAGTTACAACACCAATCAAAGCGTCAACACCAACGACAATCAAAGCACGAACGCAACTTTCAAGACAGTCAGACCGCGAAACAGAAACAAACTCACTACTAACTGGCGGTAGTGGCTCCCAAGAGGTAAACTGGCCGATTTACTGGTCCCGCTAGCCTCGCTTCACAGAGGCCTCGCTTCCTGGGGGGACGAGGCGAAAACAGTATTGTCACAAGGATCATAGGACGCGACTGTTTGCAGGCCTTGTAACAGCGTACTCCTTACTACAGCTTTAGAGACTTTGAAGACAACCGGTGACACCAACTAAGGCAAACTTTTTACACGGAGAAACGTAACCATGGGTAGGGTTAACGGAGGCCAGCTATAAAAGTAGGGCTGCAAGGCTGCCAACACACGCACACGATGATGCCCGCCAGACCGCCAGCGTCTACAAGGCGGGCTGAAACCGACTTCACCTGGCTTGGCACCTTGGCTTCGACCGACTCGCATTGGAAAAAAAGCCCGAACGGAGGTCAATCGGTACGCAAGCGCCCGTTGTTAGCGGTACGGACGTCTGATAAATTGTATACCCTGTGCTATGAGACTAGCGCCTTCTTGTACCCAGAAATTCCCTAGAGAAGTCGACGGGTGATACCACGATACAGTGAATTAGAATAGTAAGTACATAGCCACGAGCAGTCATGGGGAAAGAAACGCAAACAAGAAATAACTACAGACATGGCGTGCGCAGGGTTCCGGTTCCCAATCAGGGGGGGGGGGGGGGGGCGATGGTTCATCGCAGCGCCCCCCCCTCCCTACTCAGTCAATGTATGGGGCAAATTTTGCCCCCCCCCCCCCCCTTCATTGGTGAAATGAGGGGACGGCCGCCGCCCCTGCCCCCCCTCGTGTGCACGCCTATGACTACAGAGGATTATTAATTATATCTGTGGTTGCGAAAGATGTGGGGGGTTGCCAAAGATGACTAAACCATAAATTAACCGAAATCAAGCCGTCATACCAAGAGCGCGTTTCGGTCGCCTTTTACTGCAGAATATTGCGGCAGCGTAGGCAGAACACTTGTCGAAATTTCAGTTATGCACTCGAAGCGCGGTAAGGTTCCATATGTGGGGAGCGTATGGCCGAAATATTTTTCTTCCAAATCAGCTATATTTGGAAATTAAAGGGGCCCTGCAGCACAATTAAGTTGAACAGCATCACTATTATCGCATGATGTTTCACAAATCACATGCCGCAAAAATTTTTAGAATCCGTCAAGTACGAGCGATCAAGTTACAGGGATTTGTCGCACGCTCCAAGAGCTTTCTCTCTGCTCTTGTACTAGCGAACGCGCTGAAAGCTTGGAGGTAGGAGGATAAAGATGGGGCAAGAAGATGCTTCCCTTCGTCAGTGCGCGTCAAGACCAAGGTTATACATAATTAACCTTCTTGGTCAAGACCTTGAGCACATTTTCTTCTTCTTCTTTTTTTTTTTTCGAACGCGCGGCTTACTAACTTCAGTGCGAGCAGGGCTGGGCAGATATACTTGGAAAAGTATTCCGGAATACATGCAGATATCCAAATACATCGGTTGGAAGCCAGAAATACAGATACTGAAATACATTTCCCGTTGACGTAACGGGATATTTCGGAGATACTTTTGCAAAAAGTCGCGAAAAGTATTCCGAAATACAGATACAGCAATAGAGATACGGGAATATTTTTTTTCGGGGATGCTGTTATTCTACAAAGATAGTAGTTAATGCAACATAATGTTGGAAACAAAGGTGCAGAGGATTGAACCTTGCAGTTTCTTTCGTTATTACAGCTACTCTCAGCGCCATGGGGGGGGGGGGGGGAGGGGGGGGGGCTTACAAAGTACATTACGAGTAATAATTATGTAATTTGTGGTATCAGTTGCAATTAAGAAATGGCTTGCCACCCAAACCCATGAAACACACAAGAAGCTACTTCACGTCTAAAAAACGTCTTGAACGGCTAGCCGAAAGAGCTAATAGATGTTTGGTCATGACATTCTGTAGCCGTGGACGGCTACAGACGGCTATCCGACCGTCGGATAGCCGTGCTAATGTCCCGCTAGAAGTTGTCTAAACAAAACGTTTTGACAAGACCAAGCTAAGACGTTGTTTAGATGTTTTTTACGAATCTTCGATTTTCAAAATGTCTATTTTAGGTCTTCTGTAGACCAAGACGTCTATAGTTGTTTGTAGCCGTTTCGAGAAGTCTTTTAGAGTTTTTGTGTTTCGTGGGAAGGAATGGCTTGCCACGATCTAATGGCTTGCCACCCAAAAAAGATGGGCGTGCTGCACTGGCCTTGAGCGACAGCGACTTCCAGAGGCCGACAACACTACCTCCGTGAATCTGCCGTCAGCGGCGCCGCGCGCTTTACCATGCACATGGGCCATTCTGTGCTTGAGGGGAAACCATCGCGGCCCTTCCTATGTCGACAGCCAGCCTTTGGTTGTCTTGACACAAAAACAAAAAGAAACCTTCATTCTCCCCTTGGAAGCACTGAAAACGCGCCTAGACTCATTTCTCACAAAATAAAAATGTAACGAGATACCCGTGCCCTGCATAGTATCGCGATACAATTAATCGATACATAAAAGTATTTCACTACTGAGATACAATTACATTTTTCAAATGTATCTCGATACAGAAATAGAGATACTCAAAAGTATCTCTGAAATACTATCGCGATACTCTTGTATCGCGATACTGCCCAGCTCCGATCGCGAGCACGCGGGTGCGTGGTGGCATCCCTCGGTTTCGATAGTCACTTTCGGTTTCGATATCGAGAGGGCGGCTTCTCCGTGACGTGACATGGCAGTGTGACGTCACGGGAAGACAGCAATTCGCGACGTATTAGCGGCAGATCTGCCATCTGTGCGTAGTACACGTAAACAACGATGAGTACATTGACTCTGACAGCGATTTCTGCGATTTAGGCTGCATGCAGGACGCCAAGTTCGCAAACTCAGTGGAACTGAGTTGACTCGTCAGGGTAGTGCCCATTGCGGTGGGGCTGACTTGCTGATGCTCAGCGAAGAAAACTTTAAAATCAAAGAAAATATTTTATACGTGTTCTCTGACTCCGGTTGTGTGGAGAGTGTTAACACTACATACCAAGGAAACGAAAAATGTCCATTTTGCGATGTCTCAAAATTGTGTCAGTGCTCCTTGAAATCAGCCAACGGCCGTGGATTTGGGTATATGGCGCAGAAATTTTGTAGTGCTGCACCTAGCTGCACGTTAGCGGTGAGGATTGAACATTCAGGATGACTTTTGTAATACAAATTTTTTATAAAAATTCTATGACGGTCAAGCTCCCGTCCTTTCCGCACACGAACTCTTATGTCGAGGCAGGAATGATTCGCCGCAACTGTATTGACATTGCCGTGAATAAACAAAAAATGCGAGAATAAACATCTTAATTAATTATTCACTTAGCGCCAGTCATTTATTTTAGAAAGTTGTAGAGCGTGCAGATTTATGGCATACCCTTTTTTTTGGAAATCACGAAAGCTGCACGTAATTGGAGATATTCATCATTAAATTTCAAGGGTGATATCAAAAACTAATATTTGGCTCGCGTGTTCTCGGGAGCCTCGACTACCAGGGGCGTGGCCAGAAATTTTTTTCGGGGGGGGGGGGGGGGCACCTCCTTGATTTCGGGGGGTGCACCGCCCTGAAATGGTCATTTTTGGCTCTGCATGCCATGGCGACAAAAAATTTCGGGGGGGGGGGGGGGGGGCACGTGCCCGGTGTGCCACCCCCTGGCTACGCCACTGTCGACTACCGATCAGCAGCGTTTTCTGACCATGCTCAAAAAGTGTTGCTCCTCAACATGGCAACCGCGTAGGCGCACGCACATGGGGGGTTGGTTGGTGGCGCTATGTGTACCCCATAAATACCTAAGTTTACTCAAACGGACCCGTCCCGTCACTGTTTATATGTATCGTGTGTGATGCCTGTTTTACAGGGGAGCTTTTCACTATGCCGCGTGGCGTGACCTCAATACTATCATAATCACGAACCGGCACGCACCCTCTTCTTCACTTTCTGCATCGCCCTCAGAACACGGCGTGGGATGCAATAACTCTGATGGGCGAGAGAAAGAGTGTAGAGATGAGAGAGAGAAAGGGAAGAAAGAGAGAAAGAGATATAAAGACAGAGAAAGAGAGATAAAGCAGTAATCGACACAAGAAAGAGATGACAAAAACATAGTCATGTAGAGTATGGTACGAGGTGGAAAAGGGAATTGAGGGTGAGGAGGGAAATGAGGAGGTGAGAAGGTAAAGCATAGCATACATATAGTCTTGTTTAGTTTCGTTCACGTTCCAGCCATTTCTTCTCTTGTCTTCCTCGTCTTTTAGCATTTTTCTTGACATCCCTGACAGTATTGTATACTGAAGTATAGCAAGGGCTAGGAAAGGGACTGTCAGGCTGAGGACTGAGGAAAGTAGGATGCCAACGCTACCAGCCGCGCTGCTTCCTCGCTTTTCGCATCACTACAGTTCATATTCATTTTTTGCTCCCATTGCGAAGCTGCTTGCTTTCAAATTCGACCAAAAAGGGAGGAGGGGCTGGAGCGTGTGCTGGTGTCAGGCTCGCCATAGTGAAACAGACTGCGCACGCCTATGGACCTCAGGATTAAAAACGGCGCAAAAGAACACGAGACACAAACGAAGGATACACGAAGACCGGCGCCTGTCTTCGTGTATCCTTCGTTTGTGTCTCGTGTTCTTTTGCGCCGTTTTTAATCATGAACACATACCAACTCGCCCAACTGTCAGTATTGCTATGGACCTCAGCACAGAACAAGATAGTACCAGATCTTTATCGCGAATTTCGATATCGGGGGGGTGCGGGGTAGGGTTGTCTGGAGTTTCTTGGCGGCGTGCTGGGGTTGTATAGTACATAGGCGTGCGCACGAGGGGGGGGCAGGGGGGGGCGGCCGCCCCCCTCCAGTCACCTCAGATGGGGGGGGGGGGGGGCGCAAATTCTGCCCCATACATTGCCTTAATAGGGAGGGGGGGGCGTACGATAACCCTTCGCCCCCCCCCCTGAAGGGGAACCCTGCGCACGTTTATGGTATAGTATACAGGGTTCTTCAAGAAACATGTATGAAAGCCCTCAAAAATAAGATAGACGTAATATTTGCTCTCTGCCTTCATAGTTATTTTTGTAGCGGCAGACATTTTAATATGGCCAGGGACATCAATTGCTGCATTAATTAAATAAATGATATTGTTAACCTTATACTTCGTGGAGACAGGCGGTCGGGTTAAATGGGAGAATCGAAGACCTTCCCGTGAAGACCTCCATAGGCGTGCGCACGGGGGAGGCAGGGGGGCGCCCCCACCCCCCTCCAGTAATCTAAGGGGGGGGGGGGCGCAAAGTGAGCCCGATACGTGGACAATAGGGAGGAGGGGGGGCGCTGCGACGAACCTTCGCCCCCCTGAAGGGGAACCCTGCGAAGGCCTATGCATGAAGACCTCATTGCAGCTTGGATAATCCGAAAAAGCGGCCTCTGGTAATTATGTAACCAAGTTCACCAGCGAAACCGAAACTGAAGCGCCGAAATGCTCAAGCAGCAGCTAGACGACTGAAATGATGTCACTGTTCACAACGAATACAGTGGTGTTAGTTGTTATGCATTAGTTAACATATGTGCGCCTGCGCCATGTGTGCTCCAATCCCTAGAGCAGTCCATGCACACACACGAAACGCAGTCCATCGATGCTTGGTGTAACGACTCTCACTCATTCTTGGCGTCTTGGAAGAATACGTCTGTGTGTCTGTGTGCCTTCCATTAGTCCATGTCTACTAGCGCTACCCTTCCAAGCACGGAAGAATATGGCAGTTGTGAGCCCGAGTCCCCGCAGCAAGCTGCAATATCGGGTCCGCAGACGAGAACAGGGCCTCTCAGTCCTCTCAGCTTGGGATGACAGCTAGGCTGTCCCTGCGGTGGAGGATCAGTAGGGCAGCTGGAAAGGATATGGGAAGCTCCATGATAGGAAGGGAGGCAGCAGCGTCTGAGGAGGTTGGCTTGTGGATTATAGTCACGCTCCCTCCTACATTTTTTTTTTCATCCATGGATAAGGGGTAGCGCGCCCAGCGTCCACAAACCAATCCTCTGAAGGCTTGAGGCCGCCACCTCCTCGATTCATGGCGCAATTCCCACCATATAAAATGAAGAAGGAGCATGCATGCTGCCTTCTTCATTTTATTTTTTTCTTTCTTTTGGTGCTGGGCTCAACGTAGCGCGCGCTCTTTGCGTCCACAAGCCCATAGAGTTTCCTAATAAAACACTAGAGGGAACTCTGGCGCTAATGTCTATAGGAGCTGCAACACACGGCGCTTCAGCCAGCAGGGGGATGATGGGCAGTGCGCGAATTTGTCCAAGCTTCGTTCCTTCGGCTGCGTTTGGCTCCATGTGGCCTGGAGCCACTTTGTCACAGAATTCTCTACGATATTCACGGCTCACGAAATTCACTACGATCCATTTTTTTTTATCCGAAACAAACGCCAAAACACAAAATAAAGAAAGGCGCAAGTGCGTTCGAAGCCTCAAGTGCAATGATTAGGCAAGTACGTGTACTACCCATCAATCTATTTTATATTCTAGTTCACTATACATCAATCCCATGGTGGCTGAACGCTCGCAGCACCAGAGTTCCCTCTAGTAAATACGGTAGGAAACTCTATGCACAAGCCACCCCCCCCCCCCCCCTCCCGACGCCGCTCCCTCCTCGATCTCGATGCCCATGGCACAATTCCCAGCATGCCCTGTTCCATCCTTTTTTGACTGGGCTTCAAGAATGTCACGTGACGCCCCCCCCCCTCCCCCTAGTTTTTTTTCGTCAACGAGGTGCGCGTGTGCGTGGCCTCCGGGATTAGCACGCGCGCCGCCGGCTAATCTCGGAGGCCATGGCGTGTGCGTGCTGGTGATTGGTCTCGGCTACCTAGGTCACTGTAGACGACGAGCCACACTAGGCATATTTCACACAGAACATAAAACACAGCGTGTCAGGAATCATATATAGCTGTAACATTTGCAACAAGCCTGTTGCTAAATTCGACGAGGTATGCGCGAAACTTGGGAGGGAGAGGCAGTGTTATATCAGCAGACAGTCGAGTGCGCATCAAGGTTGCTCTGCGGGGCCAGATCTCTATTTAAATCGACAAACATAGGACGGACTAGAATTCGGAACGGTATGCTGGCCAGATGCCGGCAACACGTGAAAACTGAACCGTGTTCTTTGAGAACGCTTCACCTAATACAATCCGGCATAAATCACACACTGCTACATGTTCATGCACATTTTTTTTTTTGCTGCATGTGTCCGAGGCTGCGATACATGCTTTGCGACATACATCAAATTCGAACGTAGCCGTTCTTGATCGTGCGCATGCTGCATGAAGATAAAGGAGTGTACATGAACCCCTAAATCTCCTACGATAATGTAGCAAACCGGATGCTACACTTCTGGTTAACCTCCCTGCCTTTCTCTCTTTTTATTCTCTCTCTCTTGATTATTGTATGTGGAAGGCATTTTATTGATGGACCTGATAACGACCGGCAAATATACGACAGTGTCCATAGCAAAGGAGCATTGCGCAATTTACATGACGCATTCCATGATTTAAAAATTCCCGCCATGAGGTGGGAAACCTCCGAGTGACAATAGGTATCACTTGATGGTGACATGACGTGGAGCACCGGCGGTTAAGCCTGCAAAACGAGATGTGCCGTCTGCTACATATCACACGTGCGCCTCCGCGTTGCGGCCTCACGGCAACGAGACCATGTTGTCGATCGTCCGACGAATCCAACGAGGGCAAGCAGAGGTTGAAAATCGTTTTGTTGTAAGGCAAAAGCCTTAAATGCCTCATATCAAACGGGAAAATTGACCATCGGTGTCTTCGAGATTTCGCGAGAACTGGAGATACTTCGCGAGAGGTCGGCGTCAACATGAGCGATGCAAAAAAAAAAAAAAAACCATGCGATGACGTCACAGAACGCCAGTATTTGTGGAGTCATCGTGCCGTCATAATAACATCGTCGTGAAATCATACGTCTCGTCACATTATGACGTGAGGCACAGACAGTAGGGGGGGGTGCAAAAAGGGAGTGCCCCTGTGCGTAGGCGTGTGCACGAGAGGGGCCGGGGTGGCGGCCGCCGCCCCTAATCACCTAAGAGGGGGGGGGGGGCGCAAAGTAAGCCCCCCATACAATGACATAATATGGAGGGGGGGCGCTGCGATTCAGGGGCGGTGCAAAATCAGCCCCATACATTAACATAATAGGGAGGGGGGGCGCTGCGAAGAAACTTCGCCCCTCCCCCCCTGAAGGGGAACCCTCCGCACGCCTATACCCCTGTCTACCTCCCTGCTGACGCCCATGCCAGTGTCCCACGTCCTGATTATACGAATGCTTGGTTCAAGCACGGCAGTGATAGTATCTGCCCATTTTCTAGGAGACTGAAATGAGGTCATCGCGACAATGATGTGCACGTGCTTTCAAAGCATTTTTAAGTACGGAGAAACCAAAGTGACACGAGAAAGGCTATGCCTGAAACAAGTAAAATTTTTTTTGTTTTTTGTTTTCTTTATTGGGTAGGCAAGCAGGACACTTCATAGCATAGATATACGGCGTCAATAAAGCGACGAGATTGCGAACGGTGAATGAAGTTTTTCAAGTATGACTCGCGTTCATGATGCGACGAAGGTGCTGTAATGTAAGGGCAAGTTTGATAAACAGGTAAATTTTTGTAAAAACCGCGTACAGATGGAAGTGAACAAAAAGCGCACTTGAAAGCGAAAAAAATGAAATTGTGCGCTCGCAAAATGAAGGCGTGCAGTCGAAATAGAAGAGGGCGAATTACACAGAATGGCGATAAAAGGGGTCACAATGATTTTAAAGTTCCTACAAACGAACCTCATGGACGCTTTTGTTCGCCGCGTCTCAGCTGAAGACGAAGACACGGACGTTCGCGTCCCCTGCTGATGCCTTCACTGGTTCCACATTGACAGGAAACTTAAGCCTTCCCATCGGAAGGCGGCTCGGAGGTACGCCTGGGTGAGCCTTTTTCCGGCGAAGGCTTTGCGGGCGGAGTGCGCTCCGGTTCAATCTTGTCCGGTTCTTCGGGTAGAGAGTCTTCTGGCTCAGCTTCATCCAAGCAAGGTTCTTCGACTATGGGTTCCTCAGAGTCAGCTTCATCCTGGCAACGTTGTTCAGGCAAAGGCTTCTCTGGCTCAGCACCGTTCAGGTGAAGTTCTTCGATTGAAGGGCCCTCTGGGTCGGCCATATCCGGGGACCCTTGTTCCGGCGTTGACTCCTCATCCGACGGAGGTTCAACAATGATAGAGACCTGTTCCTTCTCGTCGTCGGACGCCTCTTCATCTTCCGCGGAGCTCAGGTCTTCGGTGTCCGCGAGCGGTGCGGGTCTGTCAGGATCGTCAGCCAGCGTCGCGGGCAGGGTGCCACACTTGCCGCACGCGCCGCTGGGTCCGGCTTCGCTCGAAGAGCTGGGGGGCTCGCCCCTGTTGAAAAGCTTGCCGCAGACGCATCGGTAGCGCTTTGTCTTCACCTCCTTCATCCAAGTGTTCACGGGGGGTGCCTTTTTTCTTTTTATGCATGAGATTTTTCACCTTGCTGCTGATGTGGTCCACCGCGCTCTTCACCTTCGCCATGCTCCCTGGAGGGGAAGCGGGAGCACTTTGACTTCTGGCCGGCACTTGGTGGATGATGGGCTGCTTGGCGAAGGTGACGCTGCAACGTCGCGGCCGCTTGCTCTTGGGGCTCTTGGGGCTGACGCTCCCCTGGCTTGTGGGCGACGTGTCGCCGCTCTTCGACGTCGATGGGTCGCCGCTCGTGTACGACAGCTCTCCGCCGAGGGACGTGCTGGGAGCAGTAGTTAAACTGCTCGAAGACGTGGTCTTGGGAGTGCCGCCTCCACTCGGAGACTCCGTCAGCCGCGGCGTCTCCTCTCCAGACAGGTCTTCGTCTTCATGATCCTGGTCTTCCTTCATAGGCGACGGCTGGTCCGTAGGCGGCCGCTCGCCGCTTTCCTCGTTGTCCGACATTACGAGCCGATTCCGGTGGCACACGCTCTTTTGTCGGTACGAAACGCTCCCTTTGCACGGAGAAACAAGCCGGCGGCCGGCTTTTGTGACTTGAAAGTATACGTACGTGAGGATCACCACTAAGCGGGAGCAACTGCCAGCTTCCGCAAGTGTTTTAAGCGTTTCTGGGTGGTGCGAAAATCGACATGTCTGACGCGGTGACTTACTATAGGACGAAAAAGAAACACGTGAGGCTTCGCGCAAATGACACGTCGTGACGTGGCGTGCCCAGTTTACTGTACCATCGACTCACGACGATGGCATTTCGCGGTCCAACTTTAGCTGCATTATCTGTCGTTCTAGCGCGCGCCAGATATATACTATCAAACGGTCTGTTTATGTAGCGGACTCATATCATGCAACGGTTCGACCAGTGCATGCGGTTGCGTCACAGTTTGATTGAACGGTAAGTAGATCCGCGCATGAATCAAACGTACGCGTGTGCTTTACTAGAGGGGCCTCAAACTCGCTTCAGCTAGGGGGGCCACAGTCACAAACTTTAGACTCCAGCAAGGGCCGGGACAGTGAGGAAGGTTGGAGCAGGGGCGGGGGGGAGTTTGAACAAAATGCTAGCTAACGATGCCATTTGAAAGAAAACCTTTTCTCTATCTCATACATGGGTCATTTATGGAAAGGCCTGGACGTTAGGATTCCAGAAACATATAATCTGATTTCCAGAACGAGTGAAATCTCGACGCCTATTAATAAATATAGAATTTTTGTTCCATGGTTACGATTTAACCCGTGGGGTGCCTAAAGGAAAAAGTGCTTGAAACCAATCAATTCTTTTAGCTCACGAACACTCTTATTACGACACAAAAAAGTCACAGTTTCGCCACTTTTCGACGCTGTTTGATACTTCTTTTTCTTTTTAAACTGCGGCACGTGGAATGACCCCTCTGCGTCTCCTGCCATGCGGTGGCGTCTGATGCCAAGTGTGCCCGGTGTTCTTTTTTTTCCCTTCTACATCATGAGTGGTACAGAAGGGAGCCACTTTTTCGTGCGCGTCTCAAGCTGTTCCGAGATCTGCGTACCGCGAGCGGCAAATGGTGCATATGAATAGCTCGCTGTTATATCGCTGGCAGGAGCATGGCGTTGACTAGCGCAGCAGGCTGCGGAGCGAGGGGTTCGCTGGTTTGAAACCCCGGTCAGGTGGCTTGGAATTTTTTCTACTGATTTATTTTTCTTTATGCCTTTTTTATATATACACATAAATATACGTATCCAGGACATGACGACGACGGCGATAATCAGCCGAGAGTGTCCATATAATTGCTATCGCAATAAAAGAATGGGACGAAGATAGTCAAGTGGCAGGGCCGCTAGTGAGAGGTCGGAGGGCCGCGTGTCTGATATTCCCACTTCATTATGATGCGAATCCGTTGAAGTTTGGCTACCGTAAGGGGCGACTATCGCAACGTAATACGTAAGAACTTACATAAAGAAGAAAGCCCCACAGCACACCAGTGGTGCCGCTTTCGTTCAAATGTAATTCGGTGCAGATTAAACACTGGCGCAACTGAGCAGAACGCATTGCTTGGCTAACTAGTTCATGTTTGCAGGCATGTCAAGCACATGCCTTCGATGGGAGAGCAAAGAACACGTGTCTCGTATTCATTAAGATGAGCTCTTGAATACCGGCAAATATTGGCCTCCTTAGCGATACTGGTTCGCACTAAGGTCATAACCCTTTTGCCTTTAAATAGGTCTTACCGAATCAATATGCCCAATTCAAACAAACGAAGTTTTCGTTTAATATGAGTGGGTTTTTTGGTACTTTTGCCATTTTCTGTTGTAGATGACCATGCAGGCTTTTCTCCCACAGTGCTCAGGCGCAGATGCAAAGGGCAGGGTAGAGTTTGGTGGCGGGGAGGGGGCGAAGGCTAGGCATCTCTTGAGGCGCACGTACTGCAGCCGTCAGGCGCGTCAGAAAGGTGACCGTGTTTGGATTGTCCTCATAAAACGCGCACTATGTATGTACGTACATAGTTTGCGTTGACATCACCGTGGCCGCCATCTTAGGGCCCCGAGCTGGTTGAGATGCTGCGTGCGCTCAAACGGTGACATCAATCAGTGCCGGTGCCCCTCGCGTTCCTTCATGTTTCCCCTTGGCACGGCTCCCGAACAGAAGAAGGCGGGGTGAGCAGTGCTTTTGTCTGGGCAAGTTGGTGCGACATAAAAGACATTGGCTGCTTCGCATTACTACTCAGGGTACCCTTTAGGGGAGATGTGTGCGATTTTTTTTTTAAAGTGCGAGCAGCAAATTGGAGAGAGAAATAATGGAGGCGTTTCTTATCAACAGAGCTGGCAATAAATGTGTTAGTGAACCTTCCATATTTCTCTCCAAAGACGAGATGGCGTTCTTGGAAGGCCATGTATGAGTAACCTTTAAGCTTTAGGTTTTCATTAGGCAGGGCTGGGTTCATTTGTTGAACATCTTCTGTATGACAGAGCACCCTCGTTCCAGGGGCGTAGCCAGAAATTTTTTTTCGGGGGGGGGGGGGGGGGGCACCTCCTTGATTTCGGGTGGGGCACCTCCTTGAAATTGTCATTTTTCGCTGTGTATGCCATGGCAAAAAAAATTTCGGGGGGGGGGGCACGTGCCCGGTGTGCCACCCCCTGGCTACGCCACTGCCTCGTTCTTGCAGTTTTGCTGTGGGTTCATCATATTTATTTAACTAGCTGCCACGTTTCAGTCGCCTTAATTCTTCCTTTATGTGCTGATTGGAATGAGCATGCGCAATGCCGTGTTTTAACGAGAGCTGGATGTGTGTGCGATCGACAACTGCCATGCGTATCTGTAGAATCTGTGCGTGCTCTTCTGGTTTTGTTATAACCGTGCGTCGGTTCCGGTTTTGTTAAGAGATAGCGTTCATGACTGTTGTTATTACGTGTTTTTTTTCTTTTTCTTTTCTGTGCGTGTGGCTTCTTGACAGTGGTGACATGTGACACTATAAAAAGGCACTTACATCAAAAATTAACACCATCTTCCCAAAGCGAACCCTGATGGGATGCGAAGCAGCAGCGTTGCGCACGGGTGGCGTCACGGGTTGAACGGCGCTAACGCGGGTGCTTCGCATCCCATCAGGGTTCCCTGGGAAGATGGTGTTAATTTTGCGCGTGAACCGACGAGTCGGCGGTGTAGCGAGCGGCGGTCGCGGTAGCGGAGCGAGCGGCGGGTAGCGGCAGGTGTTGCGGGCGAACGGACGAGGCGGCAGCTGCGGGCGCTGCGGCGAGCGCGCGGCAGGCGAGGGAGAGAGTGACGTCAGCGCGCACTGCGAGGGGAGCGTGACGTCAACGCGCAGCTGCGGCGTGACCTACTTGGCACCGCTCCAACACCTGCGGCGAGGGGAGCGCGTTGCGGCGCGTTCGTACGGACGCACGGAGGGACAGCGTTACACAGGCTAGTCAAAGAGCTGCTTCGCATCTAAAAATCTGAGTTGGTAGTTCAGCACTGGTCCTGTTGTACTGTGTCTTTCGTCCCATTTTTCGTGTTGATTTATTTCGCGAAAGTGGTGTGAGCACGAAAGAACGCGGGGACCGAACGTGTCCTCCTCTGCACTGACACTCTCCAACGAGATAAAAGGTCACGGTGGTCGCCATCTTAGGGCCCCCCAGCACAGAAAACCTCTCTGTGACGTCACATGAAAACTATGTATAGACGATTTTCTCGTGGGCGCCGCCATGTTGCTTAGCAGGTGGCGCTGCCTCTAATATGGCAAAATGCGCGAGAACTCGCCTTTGCATGGCCACGTGCACTTCGAGCTGTTTTGCGCACACCGGCACACACACTTTGAGCCATTTCCACACACCAGAAAGGAGGAAATTGCAAGTTGCCAGACTACTCCTCATCGCCTAGTGAAAACGGTCTATAATTTCAACGTCGATGTAGTCGGCGGGCCTCTAATTGTATTGCTCGGTTAGCTGGCCTGGAGTCAGCCGCCTTTTTGTTTTTGGTGGGGGGAGCAATGTTACCCTCAGGCATAGTGAGGAACACAACCCCAATTAAAAAACGAACATTGGAGACGTCGCTGTTTCTCTCATTAGGGAGAAAAACGGTCACTTTCAAACGGACACTAAAGTGAAATAATGAATAAGTTGAGATTGATAATTCACACCCTAAAAACTAGGCTGTCGCTAATTTCACCGTCATAGGTTTATTAATAGAGAATAAAATCAAGGTCAAAGTTTCATTTTTAAATTTCGCGCCGAAATCTCCCCAGGTGACGTCATGGATTTCTGGGCGTTTCTTTTCTTTTTTCGTATTTTGACCAGACTGACTTAACTAAATTTCCACAAACTTAGTATGCTGTCTCTGGCTCCCTCATAAGACAACGTACTTTATTGTTACCCATTGAGAACTATGTAAACCCTAGCAGATGCTGTCAAAATCTATGGCGTCACGGCGACTGGTGCAGGAACTTCAAGGTGGCGTCGCCACCCGCGTTGCCTTTTTATAGGTTTTCTCGCTCACTAAACGTCTGCCAACCGCTGCCAGCTGCAGCGGTTGCTAGGCAACGGCTCAGCTCGCAGTGTTGCCACCGGCCACAGAAAAACGATGTAGCTCTCGCTACAAAAGAAATTTCATGTTGCGAGGACACCTTGAGGTTCTCGACCAAACTCACTGTGACGCCATAGATGTGTACGACGACTGTAAATGCCCCCAAAGTTGTTCATAGGTGATAATAAATTACATGTTGTGTTATAAGGGAGCCAGATAGTTAAAATAGCAAGTTTAAGGAAATTTTCTTCAGCCGATGGGGCCAAAAGGCGAAAAGCGACTTTGAAATCAGCGACGTCACTCCGACATTCAAGTGCTGAAATTGGGGCGCGAAATTCTCAAAGATTAATTTTTTTTCTATGGACCTCGACGTTGCCACGTGGGTGGCCTAGGCCGCGCCTGTCACATTGCTGGTTCTCAATAAACTTATTATCTCTCCTTGTAAGACGTTTCCAAGCCTGACTGGCTTCTTCAGGGATGAGCATGCCTGAGATGCACAGCGCACGTGCGACGTTTGCAGAGACTTGTCGCAAGTCTAGACAGTAGTTGGTGTTCCCTGGTGCATGCTAAGATTCCAGGAAGTGTCGCCTCCGAAGATTAGTCTTTTTTTTCGGGGACCACAGCACCGTCTGGACTAATTCGGTCGTCAAACTGCTCGCAGTGCTCTAGCACTGTGCTGCGTTCACTGTATCGTTGGCGAAGATCATGATGATGATGATGAAAACTTTACTTAGGTCCAGAGAAGACGCAGGGGAGACCCCGCGCCACCCGGCTAGTCCCACGCAGAGACCGCGAGCCATGCCAGTCTCTCTGGACTGAAGGAAAGAAGGGGAATTTCAGGGACTCGATTTTCTTTGTTATACACGTCTTTTCTTGTTAGACGTCACTGCCTCGGCAGTGCGTTTGTCGAGGGTTTCGCCTATTTACTACAGCCCAGACGGGATTACGGTGGAGCCCACCAACGTTACTAGATATACCTGCGGTGAAAAGAAGAACACCTTTTGAACGAAGTCTCCCTGGGTGCCATCATCCAGTTTGGGTTATGTAAACATGAGTACCGCTCCCCCCCCCCCCCCCCCCGCCTCCCTAAAAAAAGAAATGCACTGCCGAAGCAGCGACGTTAGTGTCAGTCAGCCTTTATAAGTGGCTATTTATTACGGGTGAAGGAAAGAGAAGGACGCTTGTTTCTGTCTCCCTTATCGGGGACACGGCTAAGCGCCTAGTCAGCCCTTGTATTCATGTACCACAGTCCAGAAAGGAAGTGCTCCCCCCTCTCCGTTCAAAAGGCATCGAACGCGTTCTCTCACCCATTATCAAAAGAGCGAAGGTCTGGTGCACAGATATGGCTCTTTGTCAACGTTCCCACCCTTCTCGTGTGAATAGCGGCCAAGTAAATGCGGAAAACAAGTTTTCACTCTTTCGAATTGATACGCGGTTACCCGCAGCTTGGAGAATGACGCGCGTCTGCATAGTATCGTCGCGGACGTCCGTCGCTTCTTTCTTTTATTCCCCGACGAGTCGCATAGCCATCGACGGAAGCGATTTACGGGGAAATTCTTCCCGCCCCTAAGAAAGCCGGTTCGTCTCCCCTTGGGCTCGTTAGACACGTCCCTTGTCCTGGTAACGAGATAATGATCCCAACAAGATACGTCCCAGCCACCACGTGGCGAACCTATTCTTGCCTATAAATGAAATGACTGCCTACAGTAAAATTCCAAGCAAGTGCACCCGCCCCACCCCTACAGTGAAAGATAATTGGACAAGATTTCGAGGGGCGCGGGGCCCTTGCGCGAACGCGGACCAAAATTCAAGATGTCGGCAGAAGGTCCTCTAAGAATAATGCACGCCTCTGCTTCATATGAAATGCTTTATTGAACACGCATGCATTTATTGTTTTTACTGGAACGGAAGGAATCCTCGTGTGAAATTCTATGCGTTATGGCAAACGGTGAAAGACGTTCTTCACATGTTTCGAGATTTTGTGACAACTCAGAACTGCAACCCCGAGGCACCTAACTGTAAAAGTACTAAGCAATCGAGCACAGATCTAAAGACTCCCAGAACTTGGGTTCCCTAGGAACCATTGCTGCAGGATTTTCGTAGCGGAGAACAGGATGAAAAAAAAAAAAAATGACGGGAGGGGAGGGAGGCGCTTGCCTGGTCATTGGCATATATATTGAAATTCAAGAGAACAGACTTTTGGGCTAGTTGGTTTGTTACGTTCACTGAGGACATAGCGCTGATAAGACAGGGAACCACAGCGCACGTCCCGTCATCATTCTGTGGTATACCTGTTTTATCAGCGCCATGACTTCAATGAATATATTTAAAATCTGCCGAAAAAAACAGGGGGTGCTTGCTTGGGTTGCGCTACGCTTGCTTGGGATTTTACGTTTTCGAGCTGCTAACACATGCATTCCTTGCCTTCGCAATCCCGAGCTTCAGAGTGTATATCGCACCCTTCTGCGAAGTCTCTTAGCAAGAAACCGCAGTACAGCTTGTCGCTTGGCCCGTACGTGAATGGTTCTCGAAAAATTACGCCTGCACGGATTATGGCTGCCGACGGAACCTCAAGTCACTGTAACATGGCAGTGCTATCTCACTCCATCCCGCGCCTGGGTAGCTCACCAGGTGCACGGCTCTTCATGAGAAGTGAGGCCGGCTTTCTTCCGCGAACTCAACAAAAGTTAATCTCAAAAAATCCCCGCCGCGGAAACGAAGAAAAAGATTGCAGTCGCCTTTGCAATCCCCAAATGCGCGGCTCCTTGGGCACACCACGGAGATCATGTCATTGGTCAGATCGGCGGAGGATCATCGGTCGCATGTCCAGCCTTGTCCAATAGGGGAACAGAAAAGAGCGAAGGAGTGAGGAGGGAGACGTAGAAGGCGGGAAGGAGATTACCCTTTCCTCTTCATACGATAGTTAGCGCTACCTTTCTCAGTGGCCTGCTCGCGGGAAAGGACATTCTCTTTCTGCGAAGGGGGCAACCCTTCCCCGCAGAATAATGAGCCAGAAAGGTATAAAGAGCCCACCGGACGGGGAGATGGTCGCTCTTGTCCGGCATCTCTCAGGATTATCGAATGCCGCCATGCGACTACTCCAAGCCACGTGTGCCGCAGTTCCTCCTCGTAGCAATGTACTCGGACGCAAGCGTGGCAAGCAGTTCGGTGTGCACGATAACTGTCTCTCGAAGAGGACACCCGACAGCGTGGCAAGCAGTCGGGTGTCCTCTTCGAGAGACAGTTATCGTGCACACCGAACCCCCTTCCTATTTCTCAACAGAATCACCTATATATATAAGCAGTCGGGGACCAAAACTGCTGCCGGAGACGGGCCTCAACAGGCGCGACAGGGCCACCCTGCTGCGACTTACCACTGGCTGCATGTGAACGTAAGGTGCCACGCCAAGGGCCGGAGCGATTCCCCTTGGCGCTTAGCCGGGTACACACTGGGTTCATTTGGCATCATCGAGCCGGGAAGCACGGCAGCCCACCGCGCTCGACCCGGCGCTAATCTTACCCGCATTCGCCGCAAGTGCACACGATATCGTTGCGGTGCTTAGACGGGATTCTGACTTGGAGGCGTTCTGTCGTAATCCCATCCGCCTGGGATACAGAAATTAGCGCCTCTTCTCTCACCTGGAACCACAACTACTACTCCCCTCCCTGCAGCACATGCGGTGATCCTGAGACCTTCGAGCACCTCCTCGGCGCCTGCGCTGCAGGGGCAAATGAATGTAAGTTATTAACTCTTTTTTTTTTTTGGCACACAAGTGTACAAGCTTGGGTGACTTGGTTTTGGTTCATGACGGCGCGTAAAACAGCGTGCGAACTTAGGAAACCAGGGGCAGAGTAGAAAAAGAGCGCTGTCAATTGTTCTGTTAAATGCAAGCCCAATCAATACATCGGCGAATCAAATGTCTATTAACATGTGTCCATTCAGCTGGTGCATTCTAGAACACTGGCAGGGGTACTACATTTCTTTGTCCGCTTCTTCTCGCGCTGCCCTGCTAAGTGTTCTAGTCTTTGGCAGGTTGCCGCGCTAAGGCCGCATAGGAAACAGTTAAGCATCACAGAGCCATTGCGTACATCGTTGCGCACATCAGCGGTTACACATCGTGTAACTCTTGATCACGATACATAGTTGCATCGTCATGGAGCATGTCAACACGTGGTCCCTACTTTTCCCTCACATATCGCGTCAGTGATCAGCGGGCGTGCAATGCTCTTACACTACACTATTTCGATAGAGTTAACAGATCGAACAACCTTCCCGTCACCCCGTCTATAAATATCGAGACGACAAGATACTCGTCCTCACTCAAATTCAGCATCTTGAGCGTACGCTAAAACGGTTGCCCGTTTCGACTGCTTCTAAGTGTACCAGGGCCGTTATACACACAGCGATGTCTCACATGTTTGGATTGTGCACCTGCAAGTCGTGCGATGACTGCCACAAGGCTCTGCGCTGCCAGCTGCCATCGTGCCTGGGTGGCGAGCCACGAGGGGAAGAGGAACAGCAGCAGGAGCAGCCGCAGCAAGGTACGCCCACCGAGACGCGCCGGTATGCGACGAGGCTCGCTCTTTGCTTCCACTACGTGCAGGTGCAGTGACGCAGGAGCCTTCGCCGACTCGAAGGCCGGTGGACGACCAGGGCAGCTTGGCCGACGACGAGGCCTCTTCGTCGTACATTTCCTCGAGCAAGTCCTCGGCGGTCAGCAAGGACACCACCTACTCCCAAGTGGTGCAGCCCGCGCCACCCGTGAGCGACTCCCCGCAGCCTGGACCCAGCGGTACGCAGCCGTTCACCCACGTGGTGCACGACGTGCCGTCCGACTACACCACCAGCGACGACTCTTGAAACGGTGAGGGATTTTACTATGTTCGTTTGTTAATGTCCTTCAACCGATCTAAATGGATGCTATAAAGATGCATTGTCCTTGATCTATAAGAAAGTTTAAAGGGACACTAAAGATATTTGATTTAACGTGCCTTAGCGAAGCTACCAGAAAAAATATCAGGCAAGAACAGCGACACATCAACCTATGAAATTACAGGCATGGTCTTCGCAATAACTTCCTCACAAAAAACTTGTCGCGCAAACGGTTTTTCCTTTGTCATCTGACCCGCTTTTCACGGCAGCCTTGCTGTCGTAGATCATGAACTCTGGTCGTGTCGTGGCCGTTATCTCAAATTTATTTTGTACACGCCCTCTCGACACAATATCGCTATATTTCTGCCTACAACGCCTTCGATGACCATCGTTCTACTCCTGGAATGCAGAATTATTTCTGCAATCGCAGACTTGCAACGTTTTGTTAATTCAACGTTGCAGGTACAGCACAACAGAAAGCCCATACAAGAATCGACCGCCAAAGATCACTCAGCGTGTCATGCGTGCTGTCCTTAGTAGATTCTTGTCACCAGTGCGATTAGCATAAAACTCGTAGCGCAGATCTTTGCATAAAAGATAAAAAGCCTATCATTACCCTTTTCTTTTATTCCACTGTTTGTCTAGTTTCTGTCAGCCTTTTCACATTTCTCAACCGTTTCACGCTTGCTCAGAACCATCTAGAGATGTTGGTGCTACCATTTGCATCTTTTTTTTTTTACTTCTACAACGCGATTAGATTGTCTTCAAACCGATACGCAACCGCACTGCGACGTTCCGTTATTTCCTTGCCTGCCTGCATTTACTGACTCTCTTCTTTTCTTACAGCCCCCCGCAGCGCTCCTGCCCGACCTGAAGGTGCAGTCTCTCCTGCCCAGATGATCGAGCCTCATTTGCATAGTCACTTTTGTACTGATGGACTCCACTGTACCTTTTTAACCCTTTCAGCCATGTTTTGGAAATAAACCGTTCAATTAGCTTTGCAGAAACCCCTTGTTGCACGTTCATTCTTAATCATCACTGCCACGTTACGGTTCTTCCGCATTTACAGCTAGGTCACTACCATGGGCGTCGGCAGGGGGGGGTGCAAAGGGGGCACTTGCTCCCCCTCAAAGCCACGCCAACACTGCCCCCCAGTGGCGTAGCCAAGGGGGGGGGTTCAAACCCTTTGAAAATTTTCAATTTTGCTTGCGTATATATACGCGGACACATACAAACGCACGCACGAACACACATAAAGTATGGTTGAACCCCCCCCCCCCCCCCCGAAAAAAAATTTTGGCTACGCTCCTGACTGCCCCTGAAGCTCCACAAGAGCTACCCCCCCCCCCTCGTGTCGCGATGCAACACGGTTTTGCCCCCCCTGAACACGGAATCCTGCCGACGCCCATGGTCACTACGCCGAACACTTGGGCTAATTGGAAATTATGCATATTTGAAATTCGTCTAAAGGCTTTAGTGAAAACGGCTTCAGTGGGGCTGCATAAACGAGCGCTTACGTCAGCAACTGGATCGGCCTAGTTGGTATAGGTGCATTCTGCACAGATTGTGTAGTGCTGTACACCGGCGCTTAGTCGGACATTTGTTCCTAACCTTTCGTTGGCACAACACATTACGCTATGGTGAAGGCCCTGGCGTTCTTGCCAATCTGCTTAGAACAAGTACGGTTGCAGGCCATTCTTTAATCACACCAATGTTGTTGGCAAGCACGAAGATGAAAAAAAGCGTGCGTAAAATGTCAGCTTTTCAATATCTAAACAAGAGAATCCGATTATCTTAACCGTCCATCGCGCAACTTTTTTCTGAAGTATATCATAACGTCGCCCAAGGGAGTGCTCGCGCTGGTGGTAAGTTTTATTTCGCTTCTAATGAGCCTCGATTGCTATTGGGTTAAATTGAGAAACGTGGGAGAGGTGGTTGCCCTGAAGTGGGCGTAGCCAGGCTGATGATGAAGCCTCAGTTGCATGTCTTGTTCACCCATGTACCGTGGTGGCTTTGCGGCTACGTTGCTGTTCTTCCAAGCACGAGGGTGCGTACCCGATGCTTAGCCGCCGCAGGCGCATTTTTACTAGACGGAAATGCAAGAACGCCTATGTACACTCATATGTAGGAGCACGCGTGAAAGAACAGCATGTGGTAGAAATTAACCCAGAGTTCACTCCCTACGTCATGCTGATGACGTCTCGCGAGGATAACCCTGCTTTGGACGGTTTGCAAAAGTATGCAAGACGCCATTTGGGCAAGTTTTTATTACCGCAAAATATTTTATGCTGAGGTACACCGATATTTCACTGGCCCCGTTTTTGCCGCGAATGTGACGTCGGTAAAATGTACACAAACAGACGACAAAGAAAAATGAAAACAAATTGTTTAGTCGATTTGGATGACCTGGGAGTCGAACCCACGTCTTTTCGGTCCGCGATGATAGGTGTCGGGCGCACTACCCACTGCGCTACCGACGCTACTACATGAGGCTTCGCAAACACGCTTGACATCTCTCACACCTGCAGGGTTGCCTTGGGTAGATTTGAAAAGAAGCCAAAACTCAACCTAAAAGGTAGCGAAAGTAGGCATATCGTTTAATTTTAGAGCCATATTTGTAGTCAAATAGAAAAAAAAGTGATATTATGTATAGAGTTGCTAGTATTGAACACTAAATAATACGATTTCGAATAAGGAAAAACGGAGTATAACGGACACAATATTTTTCCTTGTTGCTCGGTCTCCAAGCCGTAGGTAAGTTGCAAATAAATTAATAAATTATTTTACTTTTAGTGCACCTGCATACACACTTTGTCTACAATAGACTTTTTGCAAAAGTAATTTTGTGCCGACCACTCAGCAGGAACATTAAACGTTGAAGCTGTTTTTTCTTGACGCCGTAGACGAAATTCGATACAAAGTTAAACAATGCCAGTCCAGCTTCAAGTAGCGAAATCTGGTCGGACATGAACAGTTCAGCTTCATTGCGGATAACTCTTTGACGCGCTCCGTTTCAGCATTAGAATCTGGCGTCAGCAGTGTGCTGACGCCAGATTAAATAACTTACATTAAAAAAAATCTGGGTACCGCTTAAATCCCAACAAATGCAACCGAACAACGAAAACCAAGCACGCGCGCTATACGTCCTCGATCGCCCCAGTTCTTCCTTCTCTTTTGGTGCGAACTCTATCTTAGCTCACATTAACAGTTACGAGTGCTAGTCGCAGTTCTCTGATCGAATATTTCATGACGTAACCTTATGAGTGTGTGCGCTGTTTCCGTACCGCGTTTGGCTCCCAATCAACCCCAGCAATAGGCATGCGCACATGGGACCCCCCCCCCACCCCTTCCCTCAGTAATATAAGAGCTGCGGCAGACTTGGCATGGGGGATATTATGGAGCGCCGCATGGCGCCAACACGTACGCTCGAGCTCGCCCAGCGAGGCGAAATGGTTAGAGCGATGAAACGTGCAGTCACGGCCACAATCCACACCACTCGGCAAACTTGACCACCGGTACCTTCCCCACGGCAGTGTTGTTCGACGAATTTTCGCAACGTCGAAGAATTCGACGTTGCGAAAAGCATGCGTGTGCTTTTTTTTTCTATATTCATGTCTCGATCGTGCCGATCGAAGCTGCAACATTCTAGTGCAGTGCATTGCACACGGCTAGAGTCAGAGCATGGCTGTGACACAAGCGCCACTGAATGCCTTACTCCGCGTTTCCGACTGCGCAAGTATTGACGACAGCGTAATATGTTTGCACACTATTGGCGCTACTCGGTAGCGGCCTACTACAGTGGCAAATCCGTCAGGCAGGTTCAGTCCGTAACACCTCGGAGTGTCGTTCAGTTCATACGTGATGTAGTTCATGTAGTTTTGTGTAGCACGCACACGATTTCGCAATGCATAGTCGATGCACGGTAACGGAGCTGAAATATAACCCTTCACACTGCGGTAAGTAGTTTGATGGCGAGCACTCAGCACTTTCTATGGTTTGGGAAAGTATTTCGGTCTCAAATCCATTTCAGTGCGCAGCTCATGGCTTCATCCGGTGAAAGTGGCACAGGCCGTACGTCCGCACGTTATATTTGTTCCTATGCTAACTAATGGTTTGACCCTCCTCCGGGCGCCATATTGAATCGCACAGCGCGCCACCTACAGTTCGTGGGCATTGCGAATACAAATACCGGAACACCTTCTCTGTCCAACTACTCCCTTTCATATTCCTTAGCCTATGAACCTCGTTTTGCTCTTAGCTTCCCACACCTCAAAACTTGCCCATGCCTTGTCGCCCTTTACACTTGGGATTGCTGACTTGGGACGAGGGACCTTACTTGGGACTAGAGTTGCTTTATATGCTACCTTTAGGTAGCATATACAGTAACTCTACTTGGGACTGCTAAGCGGCGCCGCTCGTGGCCATGACGGCAAGTGTGGAACTTTTTTTCTGCCTAACATTGGAAAATGGAGGACACCAACCAAATGAATCATAACAATTAAAAGCATCTTTTTACTTTAAAATCAGAAAAACTCGACGTTTCGGGTCCAACTCGGACCGCTTCTTCAGGGGTGACTGCGGGGCACCAGGGAGCAGCAGCAGAGTTTATAACGCCTTCTCTTCAAGTCGGGGGGGTCACGCTTGTTTTGGTCACGCTTGTTTTACTTCCCAACGAGACAGAAGTCTGTCAAACAAAAACGTTTTCTTTTCTGCCTGCTGGCCTGCTGGATGACCGTCACCGTAGCTCACTGGACGCGTTATTCGAAGGTTGCAGGTTCGGTTCCTGCAGGCGGCAAGTTGTCTTTTCGTCCACTTTACTTTCTTCACATTTTTGTCCACATTACTGCAAATAACATCCCCTATACTTTCCTTGGATTGACTCTGTTAGTCCTCATTAATCTTCTTTCTTGACTGGCACGGGCGTTCAAAGGCTGACGTCACTGCCTCGGCAGCGCGTTTGTCGAGGGTTACGCCTATTTACCACAGCCCAAAGGGGCATTACGGTGGCGCCCAGGGATCGTTCTGTTGCACCGAGGAGGACTAAAACACGAAAAGAAAGCAGCGAACACATTCATTAAGTTACGTCATGGAATACTTGATCAGGGAACTGCGACTATACTAGCACTCGTAACTGTTAATGCGAACTGAGATAGAGCTCGAGTGCTAGTCGAAGTTCCCTGATCAAGTATTCCATGACGTAACTTAATGAATGTGTTCGCTGCTTCCTTTTCGGGGTCCTCCTCGGTGAAACAGTGGTTACGGTGCTCGGCTGCTGACCCGAAGGTCGCGGGTTCGATCCCGGCCGCGGCGGTCGCATTTCAATGGAGGCGAAATGCTGCAGGCCCGTGTGCTGTGCGTTGTCGGGGCGCGTTAAAGCACACCAGATGGTCGGAACTTCCGGAGCCCTCCACTACGGCGTCTCTCATAATCATATCGTGGTTTTGGGACGTAAAACACCAGATATTATTTTCATGTTTGGCTCCTAATCAACCCAAGCAGTAGGCATGCGCACATGGAAAACAGCCGCCCCCCCTCCCACCCCCCTGTAATATGAGAGGTGCGCCAAGTCTGCCTCATATTTACTCAGTCAAACTAGTCCCGTCATTCTTTACTGCGCCTTGTTATGGCCATGGAGGTTTTCGACAATAATGGCGGCTGAGCGCTTCTTATGTTACATTCCAAGAGCTGTGTGCTCCCCTAGTTTAAATCCGGCAAGCCGGGGACCGGAGGCAAATCACTGTGAAGGGTATGTCGTATGTCATCGCTCCATTTTCACTTTTGCATCCATCGCTAAGCTTGTCTCTTTTCTTTTTTTCGTATTCGACAAAACGGGGGACGGGGGAGGGGTTGGCGTCGCCCCGACCATGGCTCACGCCCTGCGCCTTATAAGAAAACGCCAGGTACCTTTGCCAAACAATTACGGCTAAAGGAAATTCTGGGGTTTTACGCACCAAAACCACGATGTGGTTAAGAAGCACACCGTGGTGGTGTCCTGCGAGTTGAGTTTGACCCGCTGGGGTTCTGTTGATCCGCAGATAACTATATATACAGGTCCTTTTTTGCATTTCGTCCCATCGAAATGTGGCCATCGTGACCGGGAATCGATCCCGTGTCCTTATCAGCGCAGCGTATTAACCGCTAAGCTACGTATCCAGAGACTGAAGGTGCGCGTGGCACCTGCACACTTTGTAATGGGTGGGCAACTTTAAACAACTCACTCGTTGCACAATTCGCCTGTTTTGACGCCTGGTGCGATTCTACGATTCTGCTACGCAATATTACATGCATTAAGAGACTCTACCCCCCTACATGCCATCCTTATAGCTTTTTTTTTTATATGAAGCACTTTCAAGCACTGGCGTGGCTCCGTGGTAGACCACCTGCTTGCCACGCAGAAGGCCTGCGTTCGATTATGACTCGGGCCGAAAAATTTTTTTTTAATTTACTTTAGTCTCAAATTTTTGCTCACGGACAACGCCGATTTTTCGCTCACAACAAGCGACACCGAAATTTCTGCGAAGCGAGCTGTTTAATGCTATCCCGTTGAAAAGATTGCAAGCGCCTATAACTCTGGGAATAAAAGGCAAGGGGCGTCTGAGTCTTCTGTTTGTCTTTTGGCACTGTTCCCATGTCTTCCTTGATTGAGCGAAAGCCTGCCTATTAAAATATAGAGGTCACTGTAAATGAACGAATGAAGATGGGCATTGGAGCTATCTGAGCTAATATGCAGAAACTGCGAAATGTATTAAACAAATACGACGAAACGTAGCAAGCGACCACATGTTTTATTCAGATAAAAATCACGCAATTTGACAAGTTGCAGTGGAACATAGCAATAAAGAGAACGTCGCCAGAGCGAAAGCCTGCCTATTAAAATATAGAGGTCACTGCAAATGAACGAATGAAGATGGCGTGACATGGGAGGGGGACGCAGGATCCGCACGCAGCAGACAGGAAAAGTGAACTTAGATGCTGTAAAAAAAAAAAAAAAAAAAAAAAAAAAAAACAAACAAAAAAAAAAAAAAAAAAGAAAACAAGGGGGAGCAGGAACAGGGCATTGGAGCTATCTGAGCTAATATGCAGAAACTGCGAAATGTATTAAACAAATACGACGAAACGTAGCAAGCGACCACATGTTTTATTCAGATAAAAATCACGCAATTTGACAAGTTGCAGTCGGAACATAGCAATAAAGAGAACGTCGCCACAGGCATGATGAGCTTGCGCGCGAAGCGGCATGGACAGACCATCCTACAAAGCCTGAAAAAAAAAAAACAAAAAAAACAAATTACATCCAGCAGAACAGTGGGCTAGAAGAAGGAGGGGGAGGAAGTATAGGAGTAGCAATCGCATGACAGTGTTTTGAAGTTCGGCTTGGTGATAATACTTCGGGCACATGGCAACAGAAAACGCATAACCCCTGCGATTGGAAATGCCACAGTTTTTGTAGCAGTATGTTCAGAATGTCACCGATTTACGAGTTGGACAGCACATACATGAAGCGGCGCTGACACATCTTTTTCGACAATTGTAAGCTTAAGCTGCAATGCAAGAACGCAACGCAGGAACAGTTTATGGCAGGCGGAATCCATACGCCCACCATTGCCGAGAGTAGAACCAGCAACCTATATATCAGCCGCTGAAATGTCGACTAATTGCGGCAGGTAATGGAGTCCTACCTGGGGTGTTAACGTGGCCCCTTGATATATATATATATATATATATATATATATATATATATATATATATACGAGTGCTGCATTGACGTTACACAACAGCTTTTCAATTAGTCGGAAACGACCACACTGATAGCCCCAATGTGATCTAGTGGGAGCCGGGAAAAAAAATTGATCTGCATTATAGTAAGTTCACGAAGGCTTTTTGGTTTATATTTACAAGTGAGGATGAAATAGCGGGACTAGAACGAGGACCAAAGGAAACAAACCACCACAGGACAAACGCTGTCTTGTCGCACTGTTTCATTCTCAGAGCCTGCGTGTTCAACCGAACGAATTAAAGTTGGACTGCTCCACTCACCGTAGACTTGTCACTGTCTGGCTTGTCATCTGGATTCTGGTCGTGACGCCCACTGTGACGGCGGAGCCGCTTTGTCGGAGACAGTTTCTTTGCATCGGCTCCAGCGTTCTTGTCATCGTCGGAAACATGTTCGAGTGTGTCCGAGGAAGCCCCCGTTTCGGATATATCTGCGAGGGTGTCCGCCGATCCGGCCGATTCTCTGGACGTGCTCTTCGGGTACGACTCAGCTGACGAGCCCGTCGACGGCAGTGCCGACGATATCGAGGAGTACCCGCTGAAGCTATCGATAGAGAGGTCGGACGTCCTGGCCTCGCTGGACGTGCTGCTCCTGGGCAAGGGCGACTCTTCGGACACCGACGGATCCGCCAGCTTCAGCGATGAGCAGGGGGGAGTCGGTGCTGTGTCCCGGCTCGGACAGATCCATCGGAGGCAGCGACTCAGACGCGGCGAGGTCGGTGCTGTAGTCCACAGGACTCGGAGGTTGGCTACCGCTGACGTCCATCGGAGACTGCGGTGCCTCCGACTGCGGCGCATCTGACTGGTCTGGGCTGGTTAAATCGACCGAGGCCTTGGCTGAGCTCGACGTCTCATATGGAGGCGGGAAGCAGTCATCCGGACTTACCAAGGACGAACACGTCAACTCCGAAAGGGTTCCCGTGCCGCTGTAGCATTCCGGCGGGTCATCCAGAACAACGCCGAGGCCAGTCTCGGACGAAGACGTGCTAGGATCGGTTGCCTGCGAAGCTGGACCGCGGGACAGCGACTCCACCAGCGCGGCGGTCCTGGCGCTGACGCTCATCGAGTCGTCGGCAATGATTTCAGGCATGCTTCCGGAGGACAGAGTGGCCGAAGAAGACAGGCGCGGGTGCTTGCCTGCCACCGCGCCAGTTTCGCTCGGCTCCTTGCCCGACGTGGAATCCGGCTTGTTACTGTCGCTGGAAGGTGTAATACCCGACGTCTCCGTCGACGGGCTGCTGCAGGAGGAACTATCGTCACCGCCAGCTTCGCGAAGCCTCTTCAGACAGTCGTCGCAGATACCGCACTTGCAGGAGCGGTCCATGGCTGTATGAAGAAAAAAATTCCCGGGAAACGATTCCCGTGCAGGATGGTCGCTCCGGACCTGCTGTCCACGCTGTGACGTTTAGCGTAATGCCACTGGGACGAGGTGCTCGCACTAAATACGAGGCTGAGTGCGTGTGACGTGAACGCAATGACGAAGCGATCGGCACGCGCCGCATCTCATTGTGGATCGCTGCTTGCGTGGCGCGGGTGCGCTAGGTAAAATAAAACGAACGCCACTCGACTGCTGTCAAGAAATCTGAATGGAAACACGTTATCACGCGTATGCGTTGGATAAACGTGAGCAAGTGTGCACAGTGAAACCGCAACTCCAGATTTCAACGTGCCGAATGTACAGGGCGGTGAACCTGTATCCATGCTTTGTCACACGGATGATAGACTGGAAATTCCTGGCTCACAAATCGTCGCCGAGTCAACGGGAAGCACGAAAACAATCTCACACATTTGCGCGTGGCGTTTCTTTATACTGTATACATATAAGAAAAAGTTACACCATCTCCCACTAAAGGGAACCATGAGGGGATGCGAAGCAGCATTGGGGGGTGCACACCAAGTTTCCGTTTACGTTCACTCGGCCGTCTAAGCCAAGCGTCGGCGTCGAGCTACCGCTTCCGCTACAGAGAGACAACGCGAGTCTGCGGCGAGGGTAGCGAGGCTTTCGAGACAACTGCAGAGACCGGGAACCGACGGAGCGACCGCATGATTCAAGCGAGACTTCCTCGACCGAGCACACGCGCTTACATGAAATGGGGGGAGGGAGAGGGGGGAGTGGGTTTACAGGCTGCACCGCAGGGGGGAGGAGAGGAGAGAAGGCGACCGAACGCCTGCGTAAAGGAGGAGAGTGCGCGACCGCAGCGCGGGGGAGGAGGTGAGAAGGCGACCGAACACTTGCGTTAAGGAGGAGAGTGGGAGAGAGAGAGTAGGCGCATGCGCAGTAAGGGTGGTCAGGACGCACACCACCACCAGATTGAGCTCGGCTCTAAGATGCTTCGCACCTAAAAAACAGCACCACGTGGGATATAAGTTTGATAAGTGCACCTGAAGACTCCGATCTGTGTCATTCCATTCATATGCAATATTTCAAAAGCCGGCTCACCTGCAGACTTTGTCTTAATGTTTTAGTGCAATGTCAATATATGCTCCACTAAGCAGAAAATTTGGTGTCTGTGAGCGGCGTTACCAAGCCACGACAACAAACCTTTATGAAAACCAAGTGATAACGTCATTGACTTGATGTCATAATATAACGTGATATTGGACGTCGGTAAAGTTGTATCTCCCAGACACGTCGTGCATTCGCACTCAATGTAATTAAGAAGACGTAGGCGCTTCTTGTGACTATTCCGGCACATCCTCACAATGCATGCTCCCTTTTGCGCCCTGCACAGTGCAATGTTAAGTGCGTCAACGAATATGCGTGGTCAGTCTTGACTTTCGGCGTAGAGGAACGGCTACACCTTTTACCAAGTACAGTGCTGCTGAATTGTCTGCGTTGTCTGTTTCTAAAAATGAAACGGACAAGGCAGCGCAGGGTTTGAAAATGTTGGAGGCGCCCAATGAGCTCGTAAAAAATAATGGAAAGCGCCTAGAAGCCTGGGCCAGTTCGCACGTGTTTGAAGGGCTGCAGCGCAAAAGACAAGACACGTCGTCGTCTCTTGCTCTACGTTTGTTCTGCTCCAGTGTTCTCCAATTTTAGTAAGCGAAAGCCTGCGTGTTACCTTTCCTAAGCGGAAGCCTGTCACATTCGCGTATGAAGTATAGCACGCTGGTTGGTGTAAATGGTGTGCGACTGATGATGATGCCACGCGAAACTTCACAGTGGGAGATGGTGTAATTTTTCTCGCTTTGGAAGCGTTTAATGTGTTTCTATTAGCTGTGAAACAACCTAGAGGGTTTACCAACAAA